>JBBPBX010014897.1:18614-36114 GCA_038048925.1 Garcialebias charrua
AGACGATTTACGCAGTTTCCGGCTGTTTCCGGTTTTGCTAGCTGCGGTAGCTACAGCTGCTACAGCTGCCTGTACTCTCTAAAAAAGCTAAGTCTGGTCCTCTGGACATTCAAAAAACAAAACAAAACTTGATGGAGCAAGCTGCACAGGCAGCAGCTGTGGAAAAGTAGCTGTTTTATGGACGGCGGTTTTACAACGTAAACGAATGGAGAATACAGAGGAGGGAGGAGGAACAGAGGAAAAGGCTTCACCAGCATTCCAGAGTATAAATTAACTATTTTTTCACTTCATTATGGCTCTGAAATGTATGTGTTTTTTGATAATTATGTAGGGTACTATGTTAAAATAGGTAAGTGCTTGGTAAAATACAGTATATTGTACGTATAAGGTGCAGTTTGGACGTTTGTTCCGAGTTATGTCAAAATCACACCAGAGTTTTGTTTACATTTTGTGTAAAGAAATTAATGTTTCATATTTTACTCATTGAGCTCTTTTGAGTTTCTACCTTCACCCTGGGTTCAACACTCAGCAATGATAGGGAATGAAGATATTCCACAAGTGGAGGAGATAAAGTAGTTTTGTTCATCGGTGACAGAAGAATTAAGCGTGAGATCGACAGACGGATGGTGCAGCGTCTGCAACACTGTGGATTTTCTGCTGGTCCCTTGTTGAGAAGAGGGAGCCCAGCTGCAAGGAGAAGCTCTCCGTTTATAGGTCTGTGTACGTTCCTTCACCTGTCGTCATGATGAACGCTTACTGAAACAACCAGAACATGGATCCAGGAGGTCTACATGAGTTTTCTCTGCAGGGTACTGGACTCTCCCTTAGAGATCAGGTGATGAGTTGAGAGAGACTCGGTGTAGAGCCGCTGCTCCTCCAAACCTTGGATGTGGGGGAGTAGTTTGGCTTTTCTGGGAACACCTTGGAGTCCTCCCAGAAAAGCTGTAAGAGGTGACTGTGGAGAGATATCTGGATGTCCCCGCTGCTGCCCTCAATACCCGACTGGAACCACCAGCTGATGATGAATGGACAGACGGATGGATTCTGATTCAACTGGTAATCCTACGTAGAAACTGGATTTTACTTTGACACACACAAAACAGCATAAAACAAACATGCAGGTGAGTACGTTTTACAGATAGTGAAGAGAAACTAGAAATTTCATGAAGAAACGATATGGACCGCCATTTAAAAATGTTTGCTCTCAGCTGCCACCACACCAGATTTCAGCTGAATATCTTAAAGGTGATCGGACATGCTGTTGGAACATAGACATCTTTAGAAAGAGTAGCTACTCAGCTTTGATTTTTTTGTACACAGATGCGTCGAATAATTTATATACAAAAGTATTTTTAAAGAAAATAATTCTCCACAGTGCGTCGCCGTTTTCGGGTGGAGAAAGGAGGGGTCAACCGCCGACGCATTTTCATGACGTAATGTATTGGACGCACATTGTAAATAACAAATAGCAGTGTATCCATAGGCGTAGATCCTGGGGGGGTCGGGGGGGTCCGGACCCCCCCAATCTTGGGGAAATATAGATCTGTCCCCCCCAATAATTCAATAAAGGAAATCGTGTCTTTAAACAATATAAATATAAAAAGGCAAAAAAAGAGAGAAATCCGCCATTATTCTAAAAAAAAAGAAGGAAATTTTGCCCACCCCCCCTTCTCTGTTGGCAAATGGTTTAGTCCAATGTTTACAAGGAACAACAACAGCAGCGGAGGTCACAGGCTCGCGGAGCCGCTGGTGGGGAGTGAGCTGCTGCACAAAGTACTAACTTCCAGTAAGTAGCTACTTAAAACATAGGTGACAGTGACTGGGAGGAAAAGGTCTTTCACAGTGTTGAAAGACAAGTGTGTCTGTGCATCATTAGTGGCAGAAAAACACTTTGGAGCGTCACTTCATCAGCTAACACACTAGCTTCAATGCTAACTAGCTCCCTGGTGGGCTCTGCAACAGACAGTAGAATGTCAGCGCAGCTTTGAGCAGGATGGATTCACATTCATCATATTTTCAGGTGTGGAGCTCTTGAAAGAAGTAATGATAAAATATGTGAAAGATAATTAATTAAAAAAGAGTAGAGAAGATGTGATGATTAGTTAAAATGATTTCATATGTGTAGCACTTTGTTGCAGCTGTGGTTGTTTTAAGGGCTTTAAATTATTATTATAAAAAATGTTGAGGATCAATACTTATGTCACATGGTTAATTAAAAAATGTCACTGTTTATTATATTACATTATTGATATTTTGTATCTGCAACTGGAACATTTTATTCTTAATAGGTTCTTAAAAAATGCTACAGATTTGTTAAGGCATATTTTGAATGAATGTTACAAACGTGTTCATTTCTACAAAACAGTTAATAAAATATTTATAAAATACAACGAATTTCAAATGTTACAAACTGAGTTTAACATAAAAGAAATAGTGTTTATGTTTAAATATCAGTTAATAAGTAATCCATTATGCCCCCTTGTTTAGGACTGGAACCAATCTCAGCTGCTTTTGGGTGAAGGCAGGGACACCCAAGACAGGTCTCCAGTCCATCACAGAGACAGACAAAGAGACAAACAACCATCCACACTCCCAGTCAAAGCTAAGAACAATTTACATTTGCACAGAAGAACCAAAACATTATTCAAACTGAGGACTCAAGTTCTTGATTGAGAGTTCTAATCACTACTGGTAATTATCAATAATAATTGATCATATTTACCAAGCTAAATCATTGTGTGGAGTCTTTAATAATACAGACCAGATCAGATGTGATCAGGCAGTCATATATTCACATGTATGTAAATGTATTATTATTAATACTATGATTAAAGTTGAACCATGCAAATTTGTTTGGAACGAACAAGTGGACCTTTGTGCCTCTTGGTTCCACTGAAGTAGCTCTCAGTCTCAAAAAGTTTGGTGACCCCTGCATTAAAGTATTTCTTCTCCTTGAAAACTGTTTTCTTTTTAAGCATTAAGATTTTGGGAAGATGTTGTACCAGATTATCAGTGACACTGACCACAGCAATCTATGAATACAAGCCAAACTGAAATTTAAACAATATTTAGAGGGGACCTATTTTGCAAAATTCTCATTTTGCCACTTGTCATTATTTGTCGTCTATTGTACTGCAGATTGAACACATTACATTTTTTAACAAGAGTAATGAGTATCACTGTTGTACTGATTAATAGTAGTATTAAGACTACTAAATAAAATACATGCCATTTAAATCAATATTATTGTTGATTATTCTGCATAGTATATGCATGCAGTTTGGATAAACTTCCCTCTGTACATTTTGCATTACATTTCACTGTAACTTTGCCGACCCCCCCAAAATTGCTCTTAAAAAATTTCCCTGTTTATGGTCCCCCCCAATAATGAGATGAAATCTACGCCCTTGAGTGTATCAATAAACAGAGGAATTACGCAATTTAAGTGAAGATTTGAGCGATTTGTCTTCAGTTTGGGAAGCAGAAGGAAGTTAGTTTGAGTGATGAACAAGAAACAGCTGGTTCTAATAAAGGTCTGCACCCGTATTTATTTGAGTCTTACCGTTCAGAAGCAAGAGGGACAGCTTTCACTTGTTCACTGGCGATATTAGAACACCCAAATGCGACACAACGTACCGGCATTTTTCAAGTTATTAAAAAAAAAAGGCGATCTTGAACACAAACTGCTTTCTAATGGCACCCGCAGGCTCAACTTCAAGTCCCTACGTCACATGATGTTGCACGCGGAAGTACCCGGATGTCCCTTGACGAAACACGGCACCAATTTTTAAATCACTTTTGAAACAAATTTTCGGAGGGGTGTGGTCGTGAGATGGAGTGAGTCGCACTTGCCAGTGCTCCGGGAAAAATTTATTTTTTAGTACCACCAAGCCCTCTATATGTAATATTTTTTGCCTATCATCACGCACACAACTTCTATCAAGCATCTCTTTTGAAGATTTTAAATTAAAAATGTCTCAAAAGTCGACAAGATCCAAGAAAGACGCTGAGAAGGATGACGCTGGCCTAACCCTCGAGGCAATTACCTCGCTGCTGGAGGAACACCGCGCTGCGCTGTCAGCTGAGTTTAAACAAACTTTTCACCAGCTGGATATCAAATTGGACCAAACTCGGCTCGCGGTGGAGGAACACGGCCAGCGTGTGTCATCACTGGAACTTGTCACTAACGACCTGAGCCAGCGCATGTCGGAGGTGGAAAACACCTGCTCAACTCTGCAGGAGGAAAACGCCAGACTAAGATCTAAACTGGCGGATTTAGAAAATCGAAGCAGACGGCAGAATATTCGTGTGCTGGGTTTACCGGAATCTATTGAAAGCGGACGTCCCACAGACTTCTTCTCCAACCTGCTGTGTGACATCTACGGGCGTGACACGCTTCCTTCTCCACCCGAACTGGACCGGGCCCATCGAACCCTCGCTCCGAAACCCGCCTCGGACCAGCGGCCGCGCCCGGTTATCCTGCGAGTGCACCGGGTCCAGGTAAAGGAGCTGCTGATCCGGGAGGCCCGACGCAGAGGCAGGCTTGAATACCAGGGTAAACCGGTGCGGATCGTGGAAGACTACAGCCCAGAAGTCCTCAACCAGCGAGTGGAATATAAGGACGTGATGTCCGCACTGTATTCTTTGGGTCTAAAACCTGCTCTGCTTTTTCCTGCTCGACTTCGCGTGACTTTACCTGATGGACACAGAAAGTGGCTGGGCTCGGTCGAAGAGGCGCAGAAGTTCAGTGACACCTTTCAAGCTTCACAGCGCAAGTAATATTTAAACTTTTCTTCTAACTGATGAACAATGTACGGAAGCGTATTGCTGACACCAATGCGCTGTTCCCGCACTGGCTTTGTTTCTGTTTACACTAAACTTTTCTTTACATGAGGTGAGGAACAGATGAGCAGGACTCTGCACATACTCTGATTATCTGAGACTTTTTTAGTTGCAGCTTTTTTTGAACTATTAACATTTTTGAAATGAAACATTTTTCCTTTTCTCGTTTACCTGTTGACTATTTTGAGCTGAATCTTGGGTTAGTCCTGGATTGATTGATAATTAATTTGAGATTGGGATTAATTTAACTTTACGTTTGTATATGTGTGCGTGATTACCGGTACACATTTAGGTGTCTACATTTTTTGGCCTTGCATACTTTAAACTAGTTTGTGAGGTGCTTATAAAAATTTTTTTTTTTTTTTTTAGGCATTAGGTATTTAGGCACATAAATAATTGAAGTAGGCCTATCCAGGTATAAAAATGGGTGAAATATATAATGTTTTTAATATATTATTTTGAACTATTAACATTTTTCCTCTTCTTGTTTACCTGTTGACTATCTTGAATTGAATCTTGAATTGGTCTTGGACTGATTGAAGATTTAATTTAGGATTAGGATTAATTTAACCTTGTTTATATGTGTATGCGTGATCACACATCTATGTGTACATTTTTGGCCTTGCATGAGGTGCTTATACATTTTTTTTTCCTCTGATGATACTGGAGCACTAGTTTAAAAGTTAGACAGGAGACTTATTTTTAATTTCTATGGAGCTTGCTGCTTCTGTCTGTTGCAGCTGTCCAGGGTGGGAAAGGGAGGGGGTGGGGGGTCCATCACTGCCATTAATTTATATTTTCTTTCACTTTGCCAAGAACTGCACAGCCATCAACACATTAGACTGTATTACCTACCTTTCTTATACAAATTATTAGTAATATGAGTGGTCAGTTGGTGTTGTCAAGCTGGAACGTCAAAGGTTTAAACCACCCCGTCAAGAGAAGGAAGGTGCTCTCTCATTTAAAACAGTTAAATACAGGCATTGCTTTCCTGCAGGAGACTCACATTAGAAGTGACGATAGCAAACGATTACTGCAAACATGGCACGGGCAGAGTTTCCATTCCTCATTTCGAGCAAAGGCTCGGGGCGTCTCGATCCTCATCAGTCAAGACATTTCATTTGAACCTTTTCAAGTTAACTCAGATAAATATGGTCGTTTTGTGATTGTTTCCGGTAAATTGTACAACACACCAGTAGTGCTAGTTAACGTTTATGCCCCAAATACGGATGATGTTGGTTTCTTTGAGAAATTATTTTCACTGCTCCCGGACCTAAACACATACTCATTGATACTCAGTGGTGACTTGAATTGCTGGTTGGACCCAGTTTTGGACAGATCCTCTACAAACCCTGCCACAGCCAGCAGGTCGTCCCACACTATTCGTGCCTTTCTATCTAAGTATGGCCTGTGCGATGTATGGCGTTTTTTACACCCAGCTGAGAGAGAATATTCTTTTTTTTCTCATGTTCATCATTCATACTCGAGGATCGATTACTTTTTCATGGACAACAAACTTCTTCCCTCTGTCCGTGGCTGTGACTACCACAGTATTGTCATCTCAGACCATGCACCTGTCACTCTGTCTTTGTCCCTCCCTGACATTCCTATAAGGAGTAGACAGTGGAGATTCAATTCAACGTTACTGTCAAACAATGATTTTGTTACATTTATAGAAAAAGAAATAACCTTCTTTCTATCCATAAACAGAACTCCTGGGATCCCATTGTCAACCGTTTGGGATACCCTTAAGGCCTATCTTAGGGGACAAATCATTTCATATACCGCCCGGCTGAGGCAAAAATCTCAAAAAGAAAGAACTGATTTAGCCCAGCAGATAAAAGAAATTGATCAACAATATGCTCAAAACAAATGCCCTAATCTGTACAAAAAAAAGTAGAACTCAAAACTAAGTTTGATTTATTGTCTACATACTCAATAGAACAATCACTTTTGAAAAGTAAATCATCATTTTACATACATGGAGAAAAGTCAGGAAAACTACTGGCAAATCAGTTGAAGGGTGCCATGGCTAAACAAATCATCCCTAAGATCCAATTAGAGAACGGCACCACAACTCTAGATCATTTACAAATTAACAGAGCATTTAAGGACTTTTATTCCCATTTATATACTTCAGAATCCCATACCAACAAGAATTTATCTTCTCAGTTTTTCGAAAAGACCAACATGCCAAAACTCACACCCAACCTGAAAGATGCACTGGAGATCCCAATATCCCTGACAGAAATTGTGTCAGCTGTATCGGTAATGCAGTCTGGCAAATGTCCGGGTCCTGACGGCTTCCCTGCTGAATTTTTTAAGAAATTTTCTTCATTACTTTCCCCACTCCTACACTCGGTTCTCTTAGAGTCATTTGACCAAGGATCCCTTCCGAAATCTTTTTTAGAGGCCTGCATTACCCTCATTGCAAAGAAAGGAAAAGACCCAACTCACTGTTCCTCTTATCGACCAATCTCCCTTTTAAATACAGACGCCAAAATTTTAGCCAAAGTTCTTGCTCAAAGGTTGGAAAAGATCCTTCCTTTGATCATATCAAAAGACCAGACTGGATTCATTAAAGGCAGGCACTCCTTTTTTAATGTCAGACGCCTTTTTGACATTATTTATTCTCCTTCGGATACTGTTCCTGAGTGTGTTATTTCCCTTGATGCAGAGAAAGCATTTGATCGGGTTGAATGGGACTACTTGTTTAATGTTCTTGACAAATTTGGTTTTGGCCCCAATTTCATTACATGGGTGCAATTAATTTACTCACATCCCACCGCAACCATTCGTACCAACTCTCAGATATCAAAACCCTTCAGTCTACATCGAGGAACTCGCCAGGGATGCCCACTGAGCCCTATGCTCTTTGACCTGGCAATTGAACCTCTTGCCACTGCCTTGCGGTCCTGTGACACAATTTCAGGAATCTGGAGAGGCGATATGGAGCACAAGGTCTCCCTTTATGCTGATGACCTTTTACTTTTCATTTCTCATCCGACTGACACGCTGCCCTCCGTTTTATCATTACTTGAGGAATTTGGAATAAACTCTGGTTACAAATTAAACCTGAGTAAAAGTGTAATTTTCCCTGTCAATACCCTGGCGCAGACTCTTGACTTTGGTAAATGGCCTCTTAAAATTGAGAAGACAAAATTCTCTTACCTGGGTGTTACAGTTACGAGGAGGTATAAAGATTTATATCAAGAAAACTTTGTCTCTCTGTTGAATCAGACAAAGCAGGCATTATCCCGATGGTCACCGCTTTCCATTTCCCTCACAGGCCGTATTAACTCAGTCAAGATGGTCACTTTACCTAAGTTTTTATAGCCTGGCCCTCGCCTTCCTGCACAGCTCCGCTCAATTCTCATTTCCCTTCACTGCACAGTCTGGGACTTCTCTCATTAACAACCATTTCTCCGGTAGATTTTTGTTCGGACCAATCAGAGAACAGAAGGGACGGAGTTTTGGACCCTAACCCACGCCCCCACCTGTCCCAGCGCGCAGAGCCCTATAAAAGGGCTCTGCCAGCGCGCAGTCAGCGAGCACCGGCATGTTCTCATTCAAAGCGATGCAAAGCGATGCAGAACTGTTTTATATGTGACACAAATTTATTAATTTCCCCTTCTTAATCCCTTATCTGGAGTTTTCTTTTGTTTTTTGGGCCAAAAGTCAAGTGATCGCTCGCGCCCTCCTCCTTCTCTCCCTCCGCTGAAATGAACAAGGAAATGGCTGTCACGAGAATTAAACTCGGGTTTTACGTTGCTGACCGAGTCCCATCAGATGTTCTGGTCTTCTGGTGAGCTGGACCAGCGATCCATGGTTTTATTGTATTTTATTAAAACGTTTTATTAACATATAAACACAGAATTTCCAGCGCGGCAGCAAGAGAAAAGCTGCTGCAGGAGGCGGAGCAGTTGTCAAGTTCACCAGAGCACGGGGGGTGGCTCTGAGGGGAGGGAGCAGAATGCTTTCCCTGTTCAAAATATCCAATGGTTTTGTTCCTCAGCAGAGCCCACGCCTCCAGCAAGAATCGTTTTAAAATGGAGAGGTCCCAGACCCTAGTCTGAAGCGAAGTGAAGGACAGGGTGTGGTTTTAACCAGGCTAAAGTTTTTATATCTTTTTCAAAATATTCCTGTTTTTATCCCTGGTTCATTCTTTGTTCAGTTAGATTCCATCATTTCATCATATCTGTGGCAAGGAAAACGTCCACGCTTAAATAAGACACATCTCCAAAAAACTAAGGCCGCAGGCGGTCTTGCCCTTCCAAATTTCCGCTTTTATTATTGGGCAGCAAACTTACACTGTCTAGCATTCTGGTCATTCTATTACAACAGGCCTGACAGCCCTGACTGGGTAGAGATGGAGTCACAGTGTTCTGGGAAATGGTCCTCCGTGGCTTTCTTGGGATCCTCACTCCCGCTTCCACCACTTACAACTGTTATAAATCCAGTTATAAAACACTCACTAAAAATCTGGGCACAATTTCGTAAATGTTTCAATTTCTCTAGTTTCTCTCTCTATAGCCCTATCATGTCTAACCAACTTTTCAAACCCTCATCTCAGGACTCTGTTTTTAAAGAATGGCAAAGAAGGGGTATAGTACGCTTCAATGACTTGTTTCTCAATAACACTTTAGCTTCATTTCAACAACTATGTGAAAAATTTGGTCTTCCCCAGTCCAATTTTTTCAGGTATCTCCAAATACGGCACTTTATTACTCTTCATTTGTCCAGCCTCTCCATTTCAACCGATAGCAGTATTGTTGACACTATTCTTTCTCTAGACCCAAATAAAAAACAGTCCATTTCATTCATTTACAGTAAACTATTGGATTTGAAGCGTGCTTCCTCAGATAAAATCAAAGCTGCTTGGGAAGAGGATCTCGGCTCCTCTATTTCAGAGGACTCTTGGACCTCCATACTCAAACTGGTGAGCTCCAGTTCTCTCTGTGCTAGACATTGTCTAATACAATTTAAAGTGGTGCACAGAGCTCACATCTCTAAACTGAAATTGTCCTCTATGTATCCTGATGTCAGCCCATACTGTGTGAGATGCAAACATGCTGAAGCCTCTCTCTCCCATATGTTTTGGTTTTGCCCATCTCTGAACAAATATTGGCGGGAAATCTTTCAGACTTTATCACATGTACTAGATACACGCCTGAACCCTGACCCACTGATTGCTCTGTTTGGTCTTGTAGAGGGCATGACACACCTAAATAAAAACCAACAACATGTAATATCGTTCACCTCTCTCCTGGCCAGACGAGCTATTTTGCTTAGGTGGAAAGAACCGTTTCCACCCACTCACGCTCAGTGGTTGGCTGACATCATGTCCTGTTTAAAGCTGGAGAAAATCAGATTCACACTCCAACAGAAAGAGGGTAAATTTGAGAATGTCTGGGGACCTTTCCTGAATCTGTTCCAGTCTCTTTGACAACACAACTCATTCAGGTTAATGCAGTCTCTTGGCTATTTTACCTTTTATTTATTTTTTTCCTTTTCTTTTGGCAGTGATTGGGTAGGGATTATTTTCTACATGTTGTAACTTAGATTGATTGTTGTGTTTTTTTTTTTGTTGTTGTTGTTGTTTTTGTTTGTTGTTGTTGTCTGAAGAAAAAAAATGAAAAATTCAATAAAAAAGATCTTGAATTTGAAACAAATTTTCATTGATTTTGTTTGTAAAAACAAACATAGTTGAATGATACAACATGTATATGTTGTGCCACTTTATGCATATGTAGTGATACAGCACTCTCATGTCAATTACTGGATGTGGGCCTCTTCACATCTCTCTGAAACTCTGAGTGTTACTTTTCTTGAGCTCTCAAGGAGACAAGTGGACACTATTTTTGTTACAATTATTTTGAATTAATGGACACCAATTAATCAGATTGAACTTTCTTTTTAATGTGTGTTAATTCAGAATTGATCTACAGTATACTTTTGTCATTTACTGTAATGATGATCTGTTACTTGCATGAGTTTGACCTTCTGCTGGTTTATTCTTCATTACAAGTGTGCTCTGAATCTAGGACACGAGTCATTGCAAAGCTGTTCACTTCCTTCTCTGTTTTGTCTTCAAGCTAGACACAACTCTCATGGTGTGTTCACACAGAGAAGCGTTTTCAGCCTCCAAAACGCTCCTCACGCACGGAAGTGGACGCACTGCCCCCTGGTGTCCAAACTGTAGTGTTGCGGCGGCTTCGTGGCAGCGGCGTCGTGGGGGCGGGGTGTGGGAGGAGCGTCGTGATTCTCTTTCCGGTCTGATGTGTTGTTGTTGTCGTCGTCTGTTCTCAAAATGGCGGATGATGTGGAGGCAGCTTTATTAATATGTTTGCTAGTGGCACGCCGAAGACGTGCAAGGCGCCGTGTCTGGGTTCACGAAACTATTCAGAGGCGTTCTGAATTCGGGGAGTTTCACCATTTAATCCAGGAGCTGCGCATGGACGAGGAGCGCTTTGCGGTACTTCCGTCTCAACCGTGCCCAGTTTGACGACCTGCTGTCTTGTGTTGGTGCCCGCATCACCTACCAGGACAACTACAGGCGCGCAATCCCAGCTGAAGAACGCTTGGCCATCTGTCTCCGGTTGGTTGTTTGCAACAACAGATAAATATAGCGCGAATATCTGTCTCTCTTTCTGTCATATAATATATATATATATTATATATATATAAATACATATTCTTCTTTTCTATTTTGGGACAACAGATAAAAAGTGCCAATGTCTGTCTGTGTGTCTGTCTGTGTGTCTGTGTCACATATATATATATATACACCGGTATAGAAATACATATTATTCTTTATACAGAAGAGTGTGTACATAAGTACATACATACAGTATTGTGTCTATCTGAGTGATGTTGGCCACACATCCTAGTGTGTATACATATAGAGGTGTGTGTGTGTGTGTGTGTAGGTTCTATTATGTGCATTACAGATGTTGTACGTTTAATGTCATGTCTGTAATAATTGTAATTACTCTTTCTCTATGCAGGTTTTTTGCTACTGGGGGCTCCTACAGGACCATAGCAAACAGCTTTCGTGTTGGAATACAGGTTCCGTATCATTGATGTTGGGGGGGTATGGAAGAACCAGTGACGGCGGGGTCCTGGCCCACTCCATCTTTGGTCAGGCTCTGCGTGGAGAAGTGTGTGAAAGCCACTTGTGTTCTCCACAATTTCATCCGGGGTGACGACATACCAGCACACCGTGGAACGGAAGAACCCCTTCCTGGTGTCCAGAGAGTGGGAGCAAACTGTGCGGCAAGAGATGCATTCATGAGATACTTCTCAGAAGAAGGAGCAGTGGCATGGCAGCAAACAGAGTAGTCATCCATCACCCCCACTGACTTGCAACGGCTCGGTTACGTTCCACCAAATCACCTGCAGAGCCAAGTCATTCTGAACAGTTTCTTGTTACTGTATACTTATTACTCCTTGGCTGTATTAGCCATATAATCAAGGTAAGAATTATTTCGGTTGCTAATATTAATTGATATTATTAAATATAGTATTTATTAATATTACTTACCAGCTATATTTATTTTCTTCAGCACAGCTCGGTTGGTGGGGTCACACAGATCGTGGTGGTACACAAGGTGTGATGGCACTTGATGTGGTAGGAGGGTTCTTTTATTTTTTCTTATCTGAGTTATGTTTTCATGTATATCATCTCTCTTTGTTTTCCTGTCTATATTTTTCTAAATTAACAATTGTCAGAGCACAAGCACAGGGGTTCACATTCATCTTTATATATCCATACATTTACTTCATAAATGAAAACTTCCCTGATTCAATATATAATTAACCTTTAAGGAATATGTTTTTGTCTGGATATATTACTATCTTTTGTATTTGTGACAATGGGTGTGGTTTAGCTATATTATCATTAGCACAGGTATGGGTACCTTAGGGTTTGTCACATGGAACATTAATGGAGCCGGTAGCCAACGTAAAAAATATAGAATTTTTAACCAGATTAAAAGATTAAAGGCAGATGTTGTATTACTCCAAGAAATTCATAAATTGGCATCAACTGTGGAGGAGCTTAAATCTTCAGAGTTTCCTAATGTATTCTCAGCATGTTATAATTCAAGACAAAGAGGGGTGGCAATTTTAATAAATAAAAATGTTAACTTCACAGTATTAGATCAGGTTATAGACCCGCACGGTAGATATATAATATTAAAGTTATCAATATTTAGACAAAATTATTGCATTGTTAGCATATATGGACCGAATGGAGACGACGCAGCTTTTTTTCATGATTTTTTTTCCACCCTATCAAATCACATGGACTCCTCACTGGTGATGGGAGGTGATCTCAACTTTGGTTTAGATGACAAATTAGACAGACTGAATGCAGCGGGAACTCAACGCAGTTGGCAATCTATAAATATAGTTAAACAGTATATGAATGATTATGGGCTCTGCGATGCATGGCGTTGTTTTCACCCTGATAGCAAAGAATATTCTTTCTTTTCACATGTGCATCACTCATATTCTCGTCTAGATTATTTCATAGTAAGCAATTCATTGATGGCAAACATTTCAGACACTAAGATACACCCTATTGCTGTCAGCGATCATGCACCAGTTACTGTAAATTTAGATTTAAAAAAAACAACAACAAAAAATATAAATTGGAGATTAAATACATCACTGCTACAAGAAGAAGAATTTATACAATATTTTAAAAAAGAATGGGCATCGTATCTAGAGTTTAATGACTTGCCAGGAACTTCAGCATGTACACTTTGGGAGGCTGGGAAAACAGTCATGAGAGGTAAAATAATATCCTATTCATCAAATAAAAAGAAAAAAGAAAATAAACGTATTGATGAATTAGAGAAATCCATTAAATTGTTAGAAGGTCTACAAGGTGAGGAAACACAGCAAAAGCTACGCAGATTAAAATTAGAACTAAATGAATATATTGATAAGAAAAATAAATTCTTGATACAAAGACTTAGATTAGATCATTTTGAATACGGTAATAAATCAGGGAACTTTTTAGCTAATCAACTCAAATTAAACAAAGAAAAAACATCTATATATGGTATTAAAGATGAAAATGGAAATATATTTTATGATGAGGGAAAAATAAACGATGTTTTTAAAGATTTCTATAAAACTCTATACACTCCACAAATAAATCCATCTAACGAGGATATTAATGAATTCTTGGAGAAAGTAACACTTCCAAAACTAGATATTAGTCAGTCATCAAAACTAGACTCACCATTAACATCCGATGAGCTCCATGAAGCAATTAAAAGCATGCCTAATAAGAAATCTCCAGGTCCTGATGGATATCCAGTGGAATTCTATAGAGTATTCTGGGATATACTGGAACCGATATTCTATAGAGTGCTACTTGAGTCAGAAGGAAATGGCAGGCTACCAACACATATGAATTCAGCTAACATTAGTCTCTTATTAAAATCAGGCAAAGACCCAGTATTACCTACCAGTTATCGTCCAATTTCTCTTATTAATGTAGATGTTAAAATAATTTGTAAAGTCTTATCAAAAAGACTAGAGAAGATAACTCCTGTTATTATACATCCAGACCAAACCGGATTCATAAAGGGAAGACACTCGAACACAAACACTCGCAGATTATATAATGTAATAGAGTATTCGTATTTTAAAAATATTGAAACAGCTATTTTTTCTTTAGATGCTGAAAAAGCTTTCGATAGAGTAAATTGGAATTTTTTATTTGCTACCTTAAATAAATTTGGTTTTGGGAATTACTTCATTAACTGGTTAAAAATATTATATAGTTCACCAACAGCGTGCGTCAGGACAAATAATCAATTATCTTCAAGCTTCTGTTTACAGAGGGGCACCAGGCAAGGTTGCCCACTTTCACCAGCATTATTTGCTATTTTTATTGAACCTTTAGCAGCAGCAATAAGGCAAAGTGCTGATATTAAAGGAATAAAGGGTAGAAACATAGAACATAAAATTAGTCTTTATGCTGATGATGTTTTGCTTTTTCTTGAGAACTCAGGAAACTCAATATCTAATGTTATCAAGTTAATCAACTCATTTTCAAAAGTTTCTGATTATTCTATAAACTGGACAAAATCTACAGTGCTTCCGATAAATTGTGTGTTTAATAATTCTCTTAATGAAAGACTACAATCAGGTAATATTAAATATTTAGGTGTTAATATCTCTCCTAAATTGGAGGATTTAATAAAATTAAATCATATCCCACTATTAAAGAAAATTGAAGACGATCTTACTAGATGGAGATCTCTACCCATATCACTTATGGGAAGAGTTGCCTCAGTAAAAATGATGGTGCTGCCAAGAATAAATTATTTATTCTCAATGATTCCAAATAAACCTTCAAATGAATGGTTTAAGTCCCTGGACTCTTCGATATCTAAATTCCTTTGGAACAATAAAACTCCGCGTATTAGTTTAAAAACATTACAAAAATCTAAAGATACCGGAGGATTAGAACTTCCAAACTTTTATTACTACTATTTAGCAAACAGGTTACAATATATATCAAAGTGGTTAAAACCAAATGCACTAGATGAAACTTGGATAGATATAGAACAAACTTTATGTAATAATATTAGGATTTCAGATCTACCATTTATCAGTACAGATTTAAAAAGACATGTCTGCTTTAAGAACATCAATATTAGATCATCTCTGACAGCATGGTGGGAGTATCTGAAAATGACAAAGTCTTCACTACTCCCATGTAGACATACACCTCTCTGGAACAATCCTGACATTCAACAAGAAAATAATATGTTAAATTTCCCAGGTTGGAGAATGAAAGGTATTGAATGTCTAGAACACATATTTGAGGGTATAGACTTTATTCCATTTAATAAATTAATAATACAATATGACATTGATAACAAATATTTCCTACAATACCAACAAATTAAGTCAATTGTAAAAAAGAAATTTAAGCTTAATAAAACATTGTTGGAAACACCAACATGTGTGTTAGAGTTTATTAATTTTCAACCACCCAAATTATTATCTAAAATATACAAAAAATTGTCTAGAATCGATGACTCGATAGCACTACCTGTTGAAAAATGGGAGTCAGATTTATCAATCAACTTTGAACAAAAAATTTGGTCTCAAGTATGTTCAAATACTTTTAAATTGACTAGAATCTCCAATTTACAATTAATACAATATAAGGTTCTCTATAGAGTACATTATACAGGGGAGCGAATGTTTAAGATGGGCTTTATACCATCTAACAAGTGCTCACAGTGCATAAGTAATACACCTGATGATTATATTCACGCGCTCTGGTTCTGTCCACCCGTTCAGAGGTTCTGGGTACAGGTATGTGAAGACTTGTCTAAATGTTTGAAAATTAATATCCCACTCTCTCCATCTGTTTGCTTATTGGGTATCTTTGAAGATGTTATACTAGAAAAAAATACATCCTATATGCTTTTCACTGCCTTATGCATCGCAAAGAAAACCATACTCGTAAATTGGAAAAATAAAAATAATCTTAGCGTTAATCAGTATAAAAATCTTCTGTTAGATCATATTAGTCTTGAAACAGCATCTGCCGACACATTGGATCAACCTATTTGGCATTCTTTGATCGGCTCCGTTACGTAGTGAGGGTGGGGGGTCTGGGATGTGGCCTTGTGGGGCATTGGGACTGGAGGGGGGGGAGGTTGGGGTTTGGGGCGCCGGGGGGTTAGGGCTGCTTGGGCGGGGAGGACCTCGTCTTCGACCTGGGGAGGACCGGGGGGGGTTCTGGGGGACATCTACTGGGGGCGGCATGCGGGCCCTCGGGTGGTCGGTGGCGGCGGTCATGGGTCGCCGGTCGGTGACCCGGCTGTGCTGGGGTGGTTTCGGGGTGGGTGCCGGGGGCTTGGGACTCTGGGGGCGCGTCGTCCCCGGGCTTGGGCCTGGTGGGGGTCGGGGGTCTTGGGCTCTAGCCGGCGGGTCGCCGGGCTATGGGCTGGCTGGCGCTCTGGTGCCCAGCTCTGGCCGGGGGCTCTCGGCTCGCTGGTGGGTTGGGGTTCATATGCTGGGGGGTGGGTGTCTGGGGGCGTGACTGGTGGCCAATGGGAGGGAGCGGGCAAACCCAGCCTGGGTGTCTAATGTGTTATGTGTTTTGAAAGTTGTTAATATGAAGGGTGGGTATAGTATTTCTTCTGGGGTGGGGATTAAGTGGATGTCCTGGATGATGGTCTTGGACTATACTTGGCCGGTGTGCGGGCCCCGGTTGGGGCCTGTTCTTGATGCTTCCTGGCTCTGTCGACGGTTGGGCGGGCGCTCTTGGCCGTGTCGTCCATGTGGGATTTTGTGTCCTCTTGGACGGCGGGCTGACTGCGGTTCGCAGGGGTCGTGGCGGCCCTGGCGGGTGTGGGCTGTTGGTTCTGCTGTTGGCGGCCCTCGGGGCCGTGTCCCTCTCTGGTCTTGGCTCAATGTCCTGGCGGTCGGAGAGGTGTTTCCTTTACCTCGCTCCTTGGGTGGACCTTGGCGAGCTGGGGGGTAAGCAGGGTCAGCGGGGGAGCTGACTCGCTGTGGGAGCACTGTTCCTGCAGTTATTTTTCTCCCCATCCCTCAACACGCACCTCCGCCCTCTTCATCTTAAATTAATACATGTAGGGAATTTGGGTCTCGGGTG
>JBBPBX010014898.1:0-50241 GCA_038048925.1 Garcialebias charrua
GTGTGTTCATTCCTTCTGAAGTCCACAACCATCTCCTTCTGTTACATACAGGTTAGTCTCATTGAGCCTCGAGGATTCATTTACAGTACATGAGATAAAGAACACAGATGAGTTACAGACAACAACAACAATCATAAAAAATGAAAAATAAATGGAAGAAAATGATATTTAATTAAAATAAAAAATATATCTGCTGCTAGATTTAGATGAATTTGTTGTTTGTTTTTTTCCAGCTCAATGGTTACATTATTGTACAAATCACTTGCTCACTTTGTATTTTGTTCTGGTGACAAACAAATATTTGTCACTTGGAGGGACCGGACCGTTGCTTCCCCTCTCAGATGTTGAATTTATTTTTACTCTTCAGAAAATAGTTTTCACTTCTGCTCACAGCAAGACAGAGTGACACTTCCCTTTTTCTAAGAGTCAAATCTTCTTTAAGGGACACAAACTGGAACCGTTCAGCTCAGTGATGCGCACACACACACACACACACACACACACGCACACACACACACACACACACACACACACACACACACACACACACACACACACACGCCATGCAAAAACCACAGACATGACCAGGATGAAAAGACAAAGTCAGGGAGTTTTATTCAGTTAATCTTTTCACATGCCTGGCAGGTGGGCTCTGTGTTTTGCAGCAGAATTAAAAGACAACGTGCACCATCCTCACACACGTGCACCAACTGGACGTGGTCCAGACTGCTCAGAGGAACATTTCCAGCTGTGCTGCAGAAACACATTGAACATCTGCATTCGTGTTCATTCATGCACACACTTCATCTCTAATCGTTGCAAAGTCATCAGAGCAAAGCTGTTTGCTGGTGAGGACTAGATGCTTCTTTCAACTTCAAATAGGCTTTATTATCAGCCGCATCACATGTGGTACATGAGGTGGAACAAACTTGTGTACACAGGGTCCACGTTACATCCAACAACAGTAAAATTATAAAATGTAAAAAAGAAATGGCAATAAGATCAAAGATATGCACTAAGAAATACACTAAACACTAATAATGCAAAACAATACGTTGAACAGCAGCAGCACGAACATGAGTCTGTGTGAGTAAAAGAGTACAAATGAACACCACAACATGAAATGATCAGCAGCATGAAATGATCAGCAACATGAAATGATCAGCAACATGAAATGATCAGCAGCATGAAATGATCAGCAGCATGAAATGATCAGCAACATGAAATGATCAGCAGCATGAAATGATCAGCAGCATGAGATGATCAGCAGCATGAAATGATCAGCAGCATGAAATGATCAGCAGCATGAAATGATCAGCAACATGAAATGATCAGCAGCATGAAATGATCAGCAGTATGAGATCAGCAACATGAAATGATCAGCAGCATGAAATGATCAGCAGCATGAAATGATCAGCAACATGAAATGATCAGCAGCATGAAAGGATCAGCAGCATGAAATGATCAGCAACATGAAATGATCAGCAGCATGAAATGATCAGCAGCATGAGATCAGCAACATGAAATGATCAGCAGCATGAAATGATCAGCAACATGAAATGATCAGCAGCATGAAATGATCAGCAACATGAAATGATCAGCAACATGAAATGATCAGCAACATGAAATGATCAGCAACATGAAATGATCAGCAACATGAAATGATCAGCAGCATGAAATGATCAGCAGCACATGTCACTGGCAGTCTCAGTCTTTCTTTTCAAGACTGAAGAAACATTTGTGCAAAATGTTTGAGTCTTTAGAACGCCTACTTCAAAAAACACACTTTGCTTTAGAGCACAGACACGTTGCCATGTTTGGTGAAACTTTTGAATGTCTTTAGAATATTTATTGTCTCACATCTGTGCAGGTTTGCATCATTTATGCTAAAACTACATAGGAAGCAAAGCGCCACAACATGGCCAGAAATAAATTCACAAGTGAGCCTGATTTAAAATAAGTAGACCACAAAATTAAAACCAATAAAAAACTTTAAAAATACATAGAAAATAAAATGATTTTCAAGCAAAAGAAGAAGACAAAATAGAAAAGGATGGCTTTTGGATTGGATGGGCCCTGGCCCTCTTACGCTCATAACAACATGGATTCAGACACGTGCTTTTACAATGAAATAGTACAGTAGTTTCAAAAACACTCTCACCACCACATCACTGTGCTTCAATGACTCGTACATGTCTGCTACCAGTCACAGAAAATATGTGAAATAATACGCAAGTGCCAATATTTTATGTTTCTTTTTTGGGGGGCGACAACAGCAGCCAAGCTGAACTTTTTCTCCAACACGTCTCGAGTGTCCAACATGTGCATGAGGATTACAGATAAACATGTTACTGTGCAATAAATCAAAGTGTGGTCTCTCTGTCATTTATTGTACCTTCAAAATACCCCAGCTGAATTCAAATGTTTAGAATTTAAAAGAAGAAACATTCATCTTGTTGTGTTCTCCACAGGTCCCATTGTCTCATCACGAGGCGTTTGAGGGCGTCTATAATGGAAAGTACTGGGGCGTCATTGGCTTTGGAAAGAACTTCACCAGTTATCTAACTAAACGGTGAGAAAACCAGACAGATGTGTGCACTGATGAGACTCAGACAGATGTGTGCACTGATGAGACTCAGACAGATGTGTGCACTGATGAGACTCAGACAGATGTGTGCACTGATGAGACTCAGACAGATGTGTGCACTGATGAGACTCAGACAGATGTGTGCACTGATGAGACTCAGACAGATGTGTGCACTTATGAGACTCAGACAGATGTGTGCACTGATGAGACTCAGACAGATGTGTGCACTGATGAGACTCAGACAGATGTGTACACTTATGAGACTCAGACAGATGTGTGCACTGATGAGACTCAGACAGATGTGTACACTTATGAGACTCAGACAGATGTGTACACTTATGAGACTCAGACAGATGTGTGCACTGATGAGACTCAGACAGATGTGTACACTTATGAGACTCAGACAGATGTGTACACTTATGAGACTCAGACAGATGTGTACACTTATGAGACTCAGACAGATGTGTACACTTATGAGACTCAGACAGATGTGTGCACTGATGAGACTCAGACAGATGTGTACACTTATGAGACTCAGACAGATGTGTACACTTATGAGACTCAGACAGATGTGTGCACTGATGAGACTCAGACAGATGTGTACACTTATGAGACTCAGACAGATGTGTGCACTGATGAGACTCAGACAGATGTGTACACTTATGAGACTCAGACAGATGTGTACACTTATGAGACTCAGACAGATGTGTGCACTGATGAGACTCAGACAGATGTGTACACTTATGAGACTCAGACAGATGTGTGCACTGATGAGACTCAGACAGATGTGTACACTTATGAGACTCAGACAGATGTGTGCACTGATGAGACTCAGACAGATGTGTGCACTGATGAGACTCAGACAGATGTGTGCACAGATGTGTGCACTGATGAGACTCAGACAGATGTGTGCACTTATGAGACTCAGACAGATGTGTGCACTGATGAGACTCAGACAGATGTGTGCACTGATGAGACTCAGACAGATGTGTGCACTGATGAGACTCAGACAGATGTGTGCACTGATGAGACTCAGACAGATGTGTGCACTGATGAGACTCAGACAGATGTGTGCACTGATGAGACTCGGACAGATGTGTGCACTGATGAGACAACAGCTCTAATAGCTCTGTGTTTGTCTGGACTGCTGTGTCATCTATGTTGACAAAACAATTTGTTGATCAGCATCTTTCAGACTTTGATTCAACAGTTCTTGTAATTCACCACTTCTGTTTCAGTTTTCTTGCCTGCTGCTGCTAAAATTTTAACAGATTTGTTTTAGACATCCTGACTGATTATTTATTTGTCTATTTATTTATTATATATATTTTTTAGGATACTGCAGCGGCAGGTTTCGAAGGAGGTGATCGAAGGAGGATCAGTTCACGTCTGGCTGGACCAGACAAGTAAGACCCAAACATGGGGGTGTCATGTTTTAAACAGTGTTCCATTTATCATTTGTATGTTTTACATTCTGCACATGCTTTACACATTTTACAAAAACACACAGAGGAACTGAAGCAAAATACAATCCTGGATACAATGTACCGTAGTCAATTTTAGTAATTTTTATCGTCAAGACTCAGAGAATGTGAAGTTTTACTGTTTGTTTGTTTTCCAGATCGACAAATTGGTCTGATGCTACAGAAGCAAATTTACCAGGCTTTTGAGGTACAGATGTTCCTCACAATACAAGAAGTTAAAAACAGAGAATAACAACAAAAACCTAACCTTTTAAAACTATCTAAATTATTTTGTTTTGCCCTTACAAAACAGGGTCCCTGTGCTTGAAAAGCATTACATCTGAAGTGTTTTCTGTCTGCAGGCTTTTGTGGATCATAAAATGGGCAGCATGGCATACCTGGCCGATCTACCAATAAAGGTAGGGGAACAAGGAAACCTGCATAATATACTGAAGATTTCTAAACATGTTACCAATCAGCCTAACTGTCATGATCTGCTGTTTAATGTTTTTGAACCCACGTGCAGAAAATAGAAATGGCTCACGAATGAAAAATAAACAATGATTTATTTAACAAAACAAGACAAAATGCTGGCAGTGCAGCAGAGTCACTTACTGAGAGTTGACAGGAGATGAGCAGATCACACACCATGGAAGGACAAAGCCCCGATGCCCAAGGAGTGAAAACACAGAGTTTAAATACTGACTGACACAAACGAGACAGTGAGGAGCACCTGGGGTGATTATAATGAGGATCAGCTGTGAATGATGACACGGACAACAGAGGTGCAAGAAAACAGGCAGAACCATGTCATAACCCCTCCCTCAAGGGTGGCATCTGACACCCCCAAAGTGGGCCCCCACAAAACTAGTGAGGGTGGGGGGAGGAGACAGGACGGAGGGCACAAGATAGATCCCCAAAAACAAGGCTGACAGATAAGAGCCTGGAAAAAACAGAAAGAGGGGAAACAACATCTATGCCCAAGAGATCAGGCGGGCGGCCGGGAGGCCGTCCAGCAGGCCGGAGCATGTCAGGCGGGTGGCTGGGAGGCCGTCCAGCAGGCCGGAGCACGTCAGCCGGGCGGGCGGCCATCCAGCAGGCCGGAGCATGTCAGCCGGGCAGCCGTGAGGCCGTCCAGCAGGCTGGAGAACATCAGGCAGGCCGACTGTGAGGCCGTCCAGCAGGCCGGTGAACGTCAGGCGCAGAGTCGGGTGATGAATCTGTAGTCGGCGTCGGGGAGTCGAGCGCCGGCGAAGAGGAGTCGTCGGGTGCCGACGAAATGCCGTCGGGCGCTGAGACGGGCGATAAAACGTCGTCAGGCGCCGTCAAGGAGTCGGGCGCCGAGACATCGTCGGGCGCCCTCGAGGAGTTGGGCGCCGAGACGGGCGATGAGATGTCTGCAGTCGGCGAATCGGGTGATGAGACGTCTGCATTCGGCGAGTCGGGCCTGCCAACGTTCCAGCTTTTCCAGCGATACCCTCTCTCCCTCCTCCAGAAAGCAAAAGCTGGGCTGTTCCTCGGGTGGCGAGCGAGGAGGAGATGGGCAGCGGCGTGCAACGGCGAGGCGAGGTGGAGAGAGATGAAGCTAAGAGTCGGTGGTCCCGCCCCTTCTTTGCCGCTTTTTTCTGTTGCATTGGCAGCGCGAGCTGAGGACAGGAGAGCTCCCGAGTTCATCCTCCAGCTCAGCGTCACCATCAGACCACAGCAGCATGAAATAAATCAGCAGCATGAAATCAGCAGCATGAATAATCAGCAGCACATATCAACAATCAAGTGGCATCACAGTGATTTTTTTTGGTTTCACAGTGATTATTCTGGTTAGAGATTCATGAGTCTAACAGCCTCGGGGTAGAAGCTGTTCCTCAGTCTAGTGGTTCTACATTTGATGCTCCTCAACCTCCGTCCTGAGGGGAGTGGGGCAAAGAGTGAGTGTGCTGGATGAGTGAGGTCTTTCATGATGCAGGTGGCTCTTTTCCTGCATCTGGAGGTGTAAATGTCTGTGATGGTGGGGAGACTGACTCCAACATCTTCTGTGCAGCCTTCACCACTCTCTGCAGAGCTTTCCTCTCTTCAACTGTGCAGCCTCCATGCCACACGTTGATGCTGGAGCACAGGATGCTCTCCACTGCACACCTGTAGAAGGAGGTGAGGACTGAGCTGCTCAGACCAGCACGTCTCAGCCGTCTGAGGAAGTAGAGTCTCTGATGACATTTCTTCATCAGGCTGGTGGTGTTGTTTCTTCTTGTGTTTAAAGTCACCAGCCACCATGTAAAAAATGCCCCAGGGTGTTTGTTTTGCAGCAAGCTAATATTGTCATGCAGCTCCCGCAAGGCAGCTTTAGCATTAGCATCTGGGGCTAAGTGAACAGCTTATATAAACACCGCCGTAAACTCACAGGGTAAATAATGTGGTTGACACTTCACTATTAGCTGCTCCAAAGCCTTGGAGCAAGAGTTGTTCATCAGAGTACAGGCTGTGCACCAACTTTTACTCTCATAAATGGCAACCTCTCTTCTTCAGCTGGGAACAGCGCCTCCTCTTCTCGTTTGAGCATCCCCTGCTGCAGCCTCCATGCAGATGGCTTTAAGAGCTGCAGTCTGCGGAGCGTAGATTTAAGATTGTTGCTGATCACTGCTGTATTCTGTGGTAAATCCTCTCTCATTCTCATCAATTTGGTTCGGCTATAATTCTCATGCTTAAAGTGTGCAGAGTCAGGCTTGGAGTCGATTTCAAAACTCCTGAAAAGTAGGATTGCACCGGGAGCCAGTGAAGCTTCTGCTTCTGAGAGTGTGGCCATCTTGGCAAGAAGTGATGCTACATGCTGCGTAAATTGAACCAAAGTATTTTTGTTGTTGTTATTTCTTAGTTTGAAGAGCCAATCTATGGAAGTATGAACACAGACTTCACCACCTTTGTAACTCCAGGAGCTGTGCTCAGGTCAGTACAAATCTGACTGAATGTTTTGGTTCAAAATCTAATCAACATGTCACATGGAAACATGCTAGCACAACAAAGTAATGATGTATAAATAATACTGTTTTCCACTTTCTTATTGCCTTTTGCTCTTCTTTGTCTTTGTCTCTGCAGCATCTCCTTTTACCTGGCTGTTGGTCTGACGGCGCTCTCTTTTGTCCTGGAGAGGAAGGAGGGGCTTCTGGATCGGTGCTGGGTTGCAGGTGAGGGGTCACAGTTGCTCCAACATCAGCAACAATTTAAAAAACGTTGTTTTACTCAGTTCAATACATGTTCATTTTAGGCTCCTATGAGTACTTTCAGTCTTGTCGACCGTCAGAAATAAAAAATGGCCACCATCTTAGTGTTAACTCACTGTAAACAGTCAAATCAATTTAATTCAGATCATTTATATAACGCCAAGTCACAACAGAAGTTGTCTCAGCGCACTGAACAGAAACCTTCATATACCTTACAACAGGGGTGCCCAATAGTAGGTAGATCACTTTGACTTGGTCAATTCAAAAGTAGCTCACGTGCTGAAAAAGTCTGGACACCCCTGTGTTACAACAAATCCTGTTGCTATGGCGGCGCACAGAAGTGAAGCGGTTTCTCATGCTCCTGGGATTGAGCCTTATTTTAATTATTTAAATTCCTATGAGGCTGTTTTAGGCACTAGTTCTGTGATAAATTCATGGCTCAAGTACAGCTCAACCAAACTGACGGCCATCAGAGACAATTCGGTTATTAATATATCACCATGGCTGAAATCTGCACTCGGCAGACAGCAGTTCCTGAGGACAACGGAATGGTGCAGCAAAGTGCGAGGAGGGTCAAGAAGGTCAAGAGGAAACAATATGCCCGGAAAAGGAAGAGGGGGAAGCGGGCGCGTTGACCCAGATAAAGAAGACCACCGATTCCTATGTCCACTCACTGGATAACAAAATGGACATGTTACATCAGCAGATGAATGTTTCTGCAGAGATGATAAACTGTGCTGTTCTTTCAACAAAGTCCACGCTCATTAATTCAGGTATACAATCCAAGAGTTTTCAGTCAGGGTTAGAGTTCTGTTCTTTGCCTAATGGAAACAACATACCGGTCTCAGCTTTCCAGATCAACGGTCTTCAGTTATTCAGAGCGGACAGTGACCAATTCAAAATTAAGCTGCATGTTTTTACTCGTAAACAAAATTAAAAATAAATAATCCAAACTACATTTTAATTTTCTTCTCCAAGACTGCGCAGTTTGTAAATTAATTAAAATGATTAAATAACATAACGTTTAACATTTAATTTTCTAAATATGACCCTGTAAAAAGTGAGCAAAATTAATTTTGAAATGCCAAATTTGAAAATTAAAATGAATTAGCAGAAATGCTTTTTCCTTTCAAAGTCAAAGCTGCATTTTTGACTCATAAATGAAATTGCTAGTACAGTATATCATCTGACCAAAAAAACAGTTTTCATTTTCGTCTTCAACACTGCTCATTGTGTGACACAACTACAGAGAAAATAAAACTAAGAGGAAACTTCTTTTTTCATTTTCACGCCCCGCCCCCGCAAAACATGTTCCATAAAGCAATTAGAATTTGCAATTCCAAGTGGAGCAGGAGAGTGACATCAGTGACATCACTCTTCCTCTGCTGCCTCCTTAAGGCTGGTTTATACTTCTTGTCGCACGTCTTTTACCCCCCGTTGAGTGAAAAAAAGTTGCGCAACTTCCGTCTGCAGTCCCGCTGCGATCCCCCGGTGACAGCTGTCTTGTACATTGCTCCCAGTCAGCACTGCGAGACGCGGAGGATGCGGCTCGCAGCGTGTGATTGGTTCAAAGTTTGTGGGCTTTTTTTGTTTGGATGTCAATATATGGTGTATCACACCGCTACCCGCTACTCTTCCAGAAGCCGGTTTTTGCTTTGACATGGATAGTTTTGAAGAGAAACTCGCCGAGGCGGTCCGGAGCGAGGATCCTGGCGGGACCAATCCAGTTCCTCCGTTATACCTGTCTTTGATATATATATATATATATATACATACAGTACCTCTCCAATTTAATCTCCACCAGCTGCAACCGGCCGAGGACGCTATTTAGCACAATCCAGTCTGTCATCAACCCATCTGTCAATGTTCTGAAAACTGCCACTCAGTCTACCTGCGATGACTTTCAGAGCTACTTTGTCAACAAAATAGACTCTATCAGACAGAACATTGTCAGTTCATCAAACACTGTCCAATCATGTGCATCTGCAATAACCACAGCTGTTTTTGACCAGTTCGACCTGGTTTCACTGCCTCACCTCACCAAGGTGGTTCAGCAGATGAAACCAACTAACTGTTCAAACTGTTTTGGGCAATATGGTGGCACAACTGGTAGAGCTGCTGCCTCTCAGCGAGAAGGTTGCCGGTTCAAATCCCGGTCCGGGGCCTTTCTGGGTGGAGTTTGCATGTTCTCCCCGTGCATGCGTGGGTTTCCTCCGGGTACTCCGGTTTCCTCCCACAGACCAAAAAACATGCTTGTTAGGCTGATTGGTGACTCTAAATTGACCCTAGGTGTGAGTGTGAGAGTGGATGGTTGTTTGGTGTGAGTGAGACAGGTCCCTCTTGTAAATGAGTCCCCGTGACTCAACGAGGCTAGCCTGTATAAATAAAGGTTGAATGAATGAATGAATGGATGAATGTTTTCTGGACATCATTCCCTCTAAAATGTTCAAACAGTCCTTTGGTGTAATTGGTCCTTGTGTTTTGTCATTTATTAACAACTGTCTATCTTCAGGTTTTGTGCCATCTGCTTTCAAACACGCTGTGGTCAGGCCTCTTCTCAAAAAACCAGGCCTTGATCCTACAGCTCTCTCTAATTTCAGACCAGTTTCCCATCTGTCATTTTTATCAAAGGTCCTAGAAAAGATTGTTTCTATTCAACTTCAATCTTTTCTAGAGCTCAACAACCTGTTTGAAAAATTTCAGTCTGGTTTTCGAGCAGTGGCGGTTCTAGGCCAGTTGTACTGGTGGGGCCAAGCTGGGGCCAGAGGTTTTGTCAGAGGGGCAGGTTCATCTCGGAGAAAAAGACAGATTCGAAATCTTACTTGACTCTTATTTTTTTAAGCAGTGATTAACCATTGTAACCAAAGAAAATAGTTTAAAAAATCTAATGAGAAAAATATAAAACATTTTACACAGTATTTGTATTGACTGAATAAAATATATTAATAAGCAAATAAAATGATAATGAAAATAACTGTTAGGTGAAGTCTTGGTTCAGTTTCTCAGTCCAAAATTATATACAGGTAACAACATTGGCTGCCCTACTATCACAGCAACTGTATTCTGTGATTTTGATGAATACAAAATCGCAGAATTTCATGATTTCTGGCAAACCGATCAACAAATGAGTGACTCATTTGTTGATCGGTTTGCCAGAAATCATCAAATTATGTTTGTATTCTGCATCTGTCTGTTAGCAAAATATCTTATGAACAACTGAACAGATTTTGATTAAACTTTCAAGAAATAATCACTGAATGGCTCTCTACGACTGGTTGACTTTTAAAGTACATCCAATTCAAGATGGCTGCCACAGCTAACTGAACTTAAACAACACAAAATTGACTACAACTCAATCAATTTGACAAAAAATTGAGATAAAATTTGGTGTGGTAGTAGCTGAGACTCATTCCCAAAGCATAAGCAAAGGACTTTTAGAATGCATAAGATCTTTCTTTAAAATTATAACATTATTTATTTAGAATCAATGGTGTTGGTCTGTTAGCAAAATATCTCATGACCCTCTGGACAGATTTTGAAAAATCTTTCAAGAAATAATAAATGGATGTTTCTTTACAGATGATTAACTTTTGGATACATTTCAATTGAAGATGGCTGCAGCAGGCAATTGAAATAAGCCAACTCAAAAATGGTTATAATTCAGTTAATTTTACAGATATGGAGTTAAGTGATTGTTTGTTTAAAGTTATTTTATATATTATTTTAAATAATGGGGTGATATAAGATTTTTTTCTTCTTTCTGCACTCTTTTCATTCAATGTTTTATTTTTGATGAATTTGTTTTATTTTGTCTCTTTTAAATGAATGAATAAATAAATTAAATAAAATATTAAATGGCTTTACATCTGCTAAGTTCATGGCATAAACCAACACAGACATGTTCCTGTTTTTAGTGTTTACATGGCTTTATATTGTAGCTGTTATGATATGATGCAAAGCCACGGAGCTCCAGGGGGAAGCTGAAAGCAGCTGCCCGGAATCAGAGCCCCCATCCCGGCATGAAAAAGAAAAACACACCGCTGAAGCCCTGAGCTCGAATGTCCAATGTAAAACTAACTTGACCGCGGTTTAACGTGGTGCTATGGCTCTGCAGACATTGAACGTTGTTGTCTTGCGGTGTTTAAATATTTCCGCACAATGGACACATGTTACTTTGTTACGATGAAAAGTCGGCTAGCTGCTAGCTAAGATGCTACTCACCAGTGTTGTCAGATCTTGCGACAGAAACAAGTGTCCAGGGGCCTCATGTACAAAGACTTGCGTGGATTTCTTACTGAAAAGTGATGTACGGTCAAATCCAGAAAACTGCGTACGCACAAAAAAATCCAGATGTATCAAACTGTGCGTACGCCGGAATCCACGCACATTGCTTTTGTACATCACAATCAACGTGGAATTGAGCGCACATGAGAGAGTGGCCGACTCCGCCTTTGACACGCCTCCATATAAATATGCAAATTCATTTAAATATGCCCTGCACGTTAGGAATGTCGTCTTTGCTCTATTGCAAATCATGTCGAAACGTGGAAAAAAGAGGAACTTCACGGACTGTGAACTGGAGACACTTCTGAGTGACGTAGAGAGGCACAGAAAAAGGTTTTGTTTGGCACGCTCAGCGCACAACAAACCGTCCACTTTTAAATGAGAAGTTGACCAAGCTATTCTAACATGCCTAGATAGGTCACTGGGTAGCGTGTTTGCCTTTCGTCCCAAAGCTCATGAGTTCGATTCCCGCATGGTACAATGTTTCTTTTTTTAATTCATTTCAGATTTAAAGAACACAAGAAAACTATTTAGAAAGAACAACATGAAATGAAACAATACATGAAATGAAGGAAAAAGAGGATTTCTTGTGGTTTTTTTCTAAAATAGTTTTCTTATGTTCTGGAATGAATTAAAAAAAAGAAAAACGTTGTTTTCATTTAAATATACCCTGCAACAGAGGAATGTCGTCTTGTCCCATCATGCATCACGTTCTTCAACTGCTAAAACAGCTAAAAATGAACAAAAAACAAGAATTTAAGCTGTGCAGAACTATTCAGTCTTTCTGTTTTTTACATTTTTTGCAGGTTATATTCTAATTGCGTCCATGTGGATGTAATAATTGTTAATCATGTGTGTTTGGTGGGAATAATAATTATTCTTCCATCATGAACAGTTTCTCAGACTCACCTCTAGGTGTCGCCAATGGAACCAAAACCACAGAAACGTGCGTACGCCAGCCCTGGAGCTGGCGTGGGAATGCGCACATTTCCACGTTCAGTTCTGTTTTGATACATAAGGAGTTTTGCGTGGATAGTGACGTACGCACGGTTTTTGTGCATATGCACCGTTGATACATGAGGCCCCTGGTCCATGAAAACAATCCATAAACAAACGACCCGCTCTTTGAAAACAATCCCAAAACGAACAACCCGCTCTTTGAAAACAAGCCCAAAACAAGCCCAACAGAGTACTCAGTTAAGGCTGAAATATACCTGAGCGTACATGCAGTACGCCTCTGTACGACGTACGTACGCAGCCCCGCGCAGCCCCTCAGGGCACGAACGCGCAAAGCTTTTTTTTTACGACCGCGCACGCTTGCGTGGTGTCTAACCATAAACTTCCCCGGCGCCGGACTGTTTTGTATGTTACACAAATGAATTAAATTCCTCTTCTTTATCGCTGATCGGGCCTTTTCTTTTGTTTTTTTGCCTAAAGTCAAGTAATCGCTTCATCCTCCGTTCGCTCCATAACTGAAATGAATGAATTCAGGTCCTACCTGGCAGCGCAATGTTTTAAATATTTCCTGGTGGGCTGTGAGCAGCTGGAATAGCGCTCCCTGTTTTTATTTTTTAGAAGTTTATATTAACATATAAAGTGATAAAAGACCACCGCGGGAGCAGCGATGCGAACAGCTGCTCCTCTGCACATCTTCTGAAGCTATATCAGCGAAACGCATGCGCACAAAATGCGCGCGTAGAGTGGCGTAGTAGAGGACGCTCAGGTATATTTCAGCCTTGAGTCCTCACGCTTGCAGCTGGCTGCAAACTATGAAATGGATTTCTTGAATGTGAGGTGGGTCTTGTTACTCTGGGTTCATGAGACACGCCTCCGTTCAGGAAATCCATTCCATAGTTTGAAGCCAACGTGCATCATGGATCAGAAAATATCGGGAGGTTGGATCAAAAATCTGATACGTAAATTATGCTGGTATCGGATGGTTTCCGCTTCTTGCTCAGAGGGCGGGCCAGAGGGAGGGCCAGGCTCCGTGATACACGGGCACCGGACCGATACACGGACATCGGACCGTGTCGGCCCTAGTCCAGAACCGCCACTGTTTCAGAGCCCGTCACAGTACTGAATCAGCACTGCTCAAAGTGCAGAATGACATTCTTCTGTCCCTGGATGCAAAAAAAACCTGCTCTGCTGATGATGTTAGGCCTCTCAGCAGCTTTTGACACCGTCGACCATCAGGTACTAATCAACCGCTTGTCTCAGCAGGTTGGCCTCCAGGGAGCTGTGCTTGAGTGGTTCAAATCTTACCTAACTGGGAGAACTTTTTCTGTCATGATAGGTGATCTGTCCTCCTCTTCATCAACCCCTCTGACCTCTGGCGTACCACAGGGATCCATTCTGGGGCCAGTCCTCTTCTCTCTTTACATGCTGCCATTAGGATCAATCATTGCACGTCATAATCTGTCTTTTCACATGTATGCAGACGATTTACAAATCTATCTGCCAGTCACTCCCAACCCCTCACCCAGTTCAAACACTCTTGTCAACTGCTTAAATGACATTAAGCACTGGCTCTCTCAAAACTTCCTCCACCTAAACACAGATAAAACTGAATGCATTTTATTTGGTGCACCTGATGACACCAGCAACATCCTTCCCAGTCCCAGTTTTGGTTTTCCCCTCCCCCACTTCAACCCGGTGGTCAGAAATCTTGGAGTGCAGCTTGACTCCAACTTAAAGTTTGATAAACAGATCAGTTCTGTTGTCAAGACCAGCTTCTTTCAGCTCCGTCTGCTCTCTAAAGTAAAGTCACTCCTCAGCCGTAGTGATCTGGAGAAGGCCATCCATGCCTTTGTGACCTCCAGACTTGACTATTGTAATGCTTTGTATGTTGGTATTAATCAATCCTCCATCTCCCGTTTACAGCTTGTACAGAACTCTGCCGCCCGCTTTTTGACCAACACACGAAAATATGAACACATCACTCCTGTCCTGTCCTCTCTACACTGGCTCCCGGTTCAGTTCAGGATACAGTTCAAGCTGCTCCTGTTTGTTTTCAAAGCTCTGAATGGACTTGCACCTCTCTACATCTCAGAACTTTTGAAAGTCCATCAGCCCGGCAGAGATTTACGATCTGCCAGTCAACACCTGCTGGAGGTGCCTCGCTCAAGGTACAAACAATGGGGAGACCGGTCATTTTCTGTTGCCGGCCCAAAAGCCTGGAACAGTCTCCCCCTTGAGCTGCGTGCCACCTCTGATCTGACTCTGTTCAAAACCAGACTGAAGACCCACTTGTTCAAAAAAGCTTTCAGTGTGTGACTTTTATTACTTTGGTATTTTAGTATGTAGCTTTTTTTATTTCCATTGCCTCCTTTTATTGCTGTTACTTTTATTCTTTTTTCCCTGATTTATTGTACCGGTTTTTATATTTTCTGTCCTGTTAAGCACCTTGGTCAATGCAAGGCATTGCAGGAAGGTGCTATACAAATAAAGTTTATTATATTATTATTATTATACATTAAACACCGGGGGACGACTACAAACATTACAACAGCCGACATAACGGACTCACAAATCGAGGTAATGGAGCCTATCATTATATTAAAGGAGACCACATATTGGTTTTATAATTTTTTATGGTATGTCTGTGGGCTATCCAGACCATGTTCATTCAATTTAATGCACAAAATAATTCTTAGATAAAAAAATATCCCCTTTCTAATTATGCATTTTCTCACTTCCGTTCTAAACGACCGGTTTATGATAATGAGCTCTGAAGGCCACGCCCTTCAAAAATCGGTTTACATTAACTCCGCCCTCTGTAACAGCCAGTATCTCTAATCTGTTGTTGTTTTAAAATTAGTTCTTTTTTAATTACTCATTTGACTTACTGTTAGTGCTAGCTTAAGATAACTTACCGAAAGCCGTCTGCGCGCGCCGCCATTAGCAGCTCCTTTTAGCATTAGCCCACCCGAATTTGAGGCTAATGATAGCTCTTCCTCCTCCGCCCGCTTAGCTCCGCTCGTTGCATGCAGCGCTTTGGGAGCGATCGCTGCTCCAGTCCAGACACATACACAAAGTTCACTGAGTGTTTCCAGTTAATTTATCCGTATGAGGCAACCTCTGACCGGACCCACGGTCCTCAAAAGCCAGCAGTTCCCAGCAGCTCCCGCCCGCAGATGGTCCCTTCGCCGGCGGTCTGCTCGTTTTACGTCTGCCAGCTGCTTGTTGGGAGCGATCGCTAATACGCTAAAAATTGAACTAAAACGTAAAAATAACAATTATACTTTATTGATAAAGCCATTTAAAACAACCACAGCTGCAACAAAATGCTGTACACATGAAATTAAGAACATTTAAACAAAAGATGAGATGAAATCAGGAAAAACAACTGTCACGTCTTTTATACTGATGTGGGTTGAGCCTAACCAGGGGTTGCTAGGTGAGGGGCTGGACTCAGGCTTGGGGGGATTGTCCTGCAACTTGTGACGTCACAAGCGCGAGGATTTGAAAACGAGACATTTATATCCCTGAAAAATAAATCTACTTAGAGTAAATATAAATAAATATAAATATACCACTGGGTGCATTTCTTTGGCCCTAGGACTGTTTTTTTAAGAAGTAAATACCCAAAGTAGAGTTAAAAAAACATTAAAAAGTGAATTTTGCATGTGTGGTCCCCTTTAAATCTGTTTGTCCTGATCAAACATGCAGTGGGAGTGCGCGTGACGTATGCAGTGGGAGGGAAGAGGGAGGGATTACTATAATGTATATCCCACGTCTTTTCCAAGTATAAACACTCAATGCGGTCGGTGACACACATACAATTACATCATCGCTGGGCCGCAGCCGCAAGTCTTGCATGAAGTATAAACAAAGCTTAACTGTTTGTTGCATCTAGGTCCTACTCGAGGTGTGAGGCAGCAGAGGAATTGGTGTTGAACATTCTAATTGCAAAAAATGCAGCTTTGACTTTGAACGGAAAAAGCATTTCTGCTAATTAATTTTAATTTTCTAATTTGACATTTCCAAATTAATTTTGGTCTCTTTTTACAGGGATATATTAAAAAATATATATGTTAAACGTTATTTTATTTAATCATTTTAATAAATGTATAAACTGGGCAGTCTTGGAGAAGAAAAGGAAAATGCAGTTTGGATGATTTATTTTTAATTTTATTTATGAGCCAAAATATGCAGCTTTTTTAATGAAAAGCATTTCTATTAATCCACTTTAATTTGAAAATTGAGACACATTCGCTTCCATAGTATCAAAGTCAAAGTCAACTTTATTGTGAGAACTGCAATATGTACAGGACATACACAGGATTGAAATTGCATTTCTCTCTCAGTCCCTCTGTGCAACAGTAACCATTTAAACACTAAACCATTAATAAACAAGCATAAAATGAAATAATAAAAGTTTAGTACTGTCCTGAGTTTTTTGCATAGTAGTTTTTCCTAGTAGTAAAAAAGTATAAAAAGTTTCACCAACACCAAAACACCAACATTTATATGGAGGACCAAACTGACATAATAATAAATAAAAGAATAAATATATATCTGACATAAAACAATACATATATAAATCAAAGTAGAAATATATATCCTAAATAATAATAAATAAAAGAATAAATATATAAATCAAAGTAGAAATATATATTTTAATGAGAAATAAAAGCATAAATATATATATTCTTTTTTATATCTCCTTACACATGAGAAATAAAAGCATAAATATATATATTCTTTTTTATATCTCCTTACACATGAGAAATAAAAGCATAAATATATATATTCTTTTTTATATCTCCTTACACATGAGTTTCCATCAATAACAATAGATATTTTGCTTTGCCTTTTTCTTGCTGTTTTTCCGTTTGCTGTATTTATTGCTGTATTTATTTATTTCTGTATTGTTGGCTGTATTTATTTCTGTATTCTTTTCTCGCTGCATTTCTGCCTCTTCGGTATGTTAATGAGGAGGGCTGCTTTCTAAATCCAGCTCTTCTATTGGTCAATAAACCGGAAATAGAACGATCAGTGTGCAGATCGATTGAGCATGCCTGCGCTGCAGTTCTCTTAGGAGATCTCCGTATTTGAGAGGAAGTAAACAACTATTAGAGATGTATCGTAGGATTGCTGAGGAATTAAGGCACGTTGCTAGCTTAGCTGAAAGTAATACAGTCAGTGATGACTGTTTACTGTTTCCAGTCGATGTTTTGAGTGAGTGGCTGCTCCAGGTAGCTGCAGACACGGACACTGAAGCTGACTCATTAGTTGTCCAGATTTTGGAGGAAGTGGCTTGTCGTTTGCACAAATCCGTGTACCCCACAAGAACAGCTGGAAGACCTGGATATTTGCTGCCCGCTGACGTCTTTAAGGGACCTCAGACAACCTAAGGAGTCTACTAACTTTTTGGACTGGCTGGGGTCTGGTCAGCTCCAATCTGGAGGTAGAAGTTGTTGACTGCCATCTCCCGCAGTCATCCACTTGCTTCCTGACGTTGAAGTTGTCCAAAAATCACAAAACCTATGCAGACTTCCACCAACACCTTATGGCCAGCATGTCTTCAAGCTACTCGGGTTTTGGCCTAATTTGAACCAGGCCGTTTCAACGTTTTACAAGTTTATGCACTTAGAAATGCACTATGTATTTTTTCAAAGTTACAACTTTCAAATGTTTTTTAATTGTTATGAAGTAGTGTCTAGTGCACTTGTTAATTACTTCAGTATCCTTTCGTGTTGGATCTCATCCCCAAGGACAGGCGATGATTTCCAAAAAGGGGGACTGTAGGGATACAGCACTCTCATGTCCGTATGGAATATGGGCCTCTCCGCATCTCTCTGAAACTCTCAGTGTTACGCTTTCTTGGACATCTCAAGGACACAAGTGGACACTACTTTTTGTTAGAATTATGTTGAATTAATGGACACCAATTAATCAGATTGAACTTTCTTTTTAATGTGTGTTAATTCAGAATTGATCAACAGTATATTTTTGTCATTTAATGATGATTTTACTAAGCTGGTATATTTTAAATATGCCAAAGTTAAGAGAACATCTCAGAATGATCTTGCTTTAAACTGTCTGCTCTCTGCAGAATAAGTGTCTAAAGTTGAATGAACAATCCGTTCTATTTGTTTGAACTGTTTTTGGAACGAAAGAAAAGTTCTAGACATAACTTAATCTTCGGTCTCCCGTCCGTTCTAAAAACAATTCATCTGTGCTCAAACAGAGAGTGCTCTGTTTTCACACCTGCAGGTTTTGTTTTGTCTCCGTGCTGGGACTCAGTTCTCGGGGAGAAGCTGAGCTGATGAGTTCTCGGGGAGAAGGGAAGATGCACGGACGTCTTTCTCCAAGCTGATGTACGTCCCGGCCATGCACCAAGGGCCCACGTCTTCAGCAAAGGTTCAAACAGCACGTCAGCTGTGAACCCCTTCGAGTGTCACAGCTCCAAGCGGTGACACTCTTTCTGGAAGTTATCTTGAAACAAAACCAGAGCTGGGCATTACTCTGGGAGGCCGACGCAGACGGTCTCGAGACCGTGGCAAGATGAACGTGGGTCGCCTGTAAAACGCAGCAGCATGCGCGTCTGGCTTGACTAATTTACCGGAGTCGAGACAGGATCATCTTCACGAAGGTAAAAGTCGTTTCATCACGGTACGGACGTCCAGCCGAAACCGAGCAGAGGGTGCTATCTCTGGTTAAACATCTCAAGATAAGATTCAACCATTTCCTTTCAATCTTTTATCTTTCCTCCTTAAACTCCTCCTTATGTTTATTTTCATCATGGTAAACTTTAAGTAATGTGCCAACAGAAAGGTCCAACTGTCTGTTTGTTTTTAATTTGAATTCTTGTCATAGTAGTTAGAATCAGAGCTAATATCGATACCAATGTTTAATGTAATTTTGTGATAGTTTCAATAAAAGGTCTATTTTCTGGTAGACCAACATAAATTAAGTGTGAAATTACATTTTTCCTAATTACAGTAAAAGCAATTTAGTATCGGAAAAAGGAAGAACTCACGCATTGGTGGCAGTTTGTGCAAGATTAAAGTCTGCTCATAAACTGCGCATTTACAGTAATGGTGGTCCAGTAAGTGTTTAAATACCTTACGCCACATTATTTCACTACAATTGGTGGCTCGTCCGAGTTCCTAGAACGATTATTAAGTTGTTTTGTGTAGCTTATTGTTGCGGTGTTGTTGGCATTAGTTTGCATCCTGTTGTGGACTTGTGGGATAGTTTTGGCTGGTGAGTGTCTCAGAGATTGCTAATCGTGGCATTGTCTGGTGCGTTTCCCGTTAGAATTGTTCTTTTCTTTCACTTTTGAACGTGTGCTTGAAGTGCGGATGAATGTTTTGTCTGTTTTTGTGAGACGTTTCGTTACGTGTCGCGAGGCTGCATGCATTTTTCTTTGTTGTGACCGCCGTGTCACGGCTCTGCTTCATGTTTATTACTCCTGCGGTTTGCTGTTGATGGTCTGTTCACTCATTTGCTGCTCCATTTTTACCTAATCTGTTACAACGTGTTGTTTGCCGAGGTTCGGGTAAAGCCCACTCCGCTTTTGGACCGGACACTCCGGTTCCGAGTGACGTAAAGTCCGTTGTTGTACACAGTTAGCGTGCTGCCTTCTTTCGGGGGCGTGGGAGTTAGCCTGGATGTGTTGAGCTCATTTACAGAATTTTCTGCGGTGTAAAAATACGTTTATTTTGTGAAAGTGTGTCCAGAACTCTTTGGGTCAAGCTAGTCGTTAGCATTACAGTGACAAAATGGCTGCTTAAAACGCTGTGATTGGTCCATTGTGTGTTGTGTTCAAGAACGTTGGTTTCTGTAGACTGCTGGTTGTCAGATTCATTTATGTACACATTTCTGACGGTTTATTTGTGTTGTTTGAGTTCTATGCACGTGATATCGTCGAAGACTGGCTTTACCGCGGTGTTTTGCGATATTTATGACTGTTTTAGAACGTTGAAAAGTCCGTGATATCGTCGAAGACTGGCTTAACCGCGGTGTTTTGCGATATTTATGACTGTTTTAGAACGTTGAAAAGTCCGTTCCACGCTTTTGTTTGACCGACCGCAGGTCCGTGAACACACCGCTCGAACGGCGCGTCGCATGTGGGCGGCGTTAGGTTTGGAAGACACAGTTTCCCATGAACACTTGGGTTTTAGAACTACAGTTCTGTCTTCGCTGTGATTGGTCGATTACGCTGTAAGTGTTGACGCTTGCTCACTGAGGAGCTCGCTCCTCGTCAATTTTCACTTCAGCTGCTTGTCCCAGACGAGTTTCCGTGCTTGTTTGTCCATTACTGTCATTAAAAAGACTGTTTAAATGCGGTGTTTTTGAGATTTTAATGGGTGGATTGAGTCGGTTGCTCTGAAACTGCCGATCGCCATGTGACCAGGTCACGTGACACCGATTTTGCCGGTTTTATGAGGACCGACCTTATTTCTTTTAAACGCAGTTTAAAAGGTTTCACAGTTCAACCGATTTTGCTCACATGATTTCGTTTTTGTGAGCCTGGGGCTCTGAAGCTGTATCACGTAACGCTTTGGGTCTGTCTGCTTGATGCTTTTCATCCGTGTTAGATGTCTGTGGGCTAAAAGCTGCAGCTTCGCTCACGGGTGATAACAACGCCTCTAAAGCGGTCAGATAGAGAAATTGCGGTCGCTGTGATAAATTTATCCAGCGCTGCTCACCCCACCTGCTGGTTACCAGAGAAGACGCAGTCTTCCTGTAATTTGTACGTTTGATTGTTCTTGTTTTTAAACGGGGTACAATTTGAAATATTGTACTCACAGCACACTTTAATTTGATTTTCACATATAATCAAATGTTGATGGCAGAACAGTTACACAGAAGTAATACAGACTTGTCTGCTTTTTGATTAAACTTGACACTTTTATCATCAATTCTGTGCAAAACTAGCTCTCTGTCCCTGTTTTTAGACTGCAAGTTTAAAATAACACACAGGAGGCATCTTTTGTCTTGGTTTTTCACCGCATGGTGAGACTGCACACTGTGAAATGAGACCCACGTTACTTGATTTTTCACAGAACATCAGTACAAAGATGGACGTTCAAACAGGTGAACCACCTGAGGGGGCCTCTTGTTCTGTGTATCCTAGATGGATGGATGGGGGCCTTGGGATTCCTGCCCGTGCTTCCCGCAAAGTGGGGGAATCTGCTTCATCGTATGCTAATTACTTGGCTGCATGGAACGTCCGTCAGGATAAGTGGGAAAATCCCCTGTCATTCTACGACAGGCTAATCTCGGTCTACTCCGGGGGCAAAACTGTCCCTGGATTAGAGGAAAATATGGAGTTTAAACGTCTTTTCATTATGAATCTTATGCCTTTTCAAATGAAATGTGTTCATTTCAAGGTTGATTGCAAAAAAGATTCCATGGAAGTGATAAGACAATATGCTACGACAGTTTTTGAGGCCGAAATACAACCTAGGATACCATCAGAGGTTTGTACAGGTCAAAAGGTCACATCCCACTCGCAGACATTAGAAGAGGTTTCCTCTCCTATAGAGTGCGAGAGTGAACAGAATCCTCATGATAACAAACCACAGGTTGTGTCCAGCTGGAACAATGACTCTGATCGGTTCACAAGGAGTACCGCTCCTCTTTCGCCTCAGGTTGAAAACCCTGTGATGAGCAATGAACCACAAAAGGCAGGTGTTCGCTCTCTAGATGAACCAAGATGGTTCAGATCGAACCAAAAGAGTTCTCACCTAGGTCTCACAGTGGGTGAACTTCGAGAGAAGTTGATGTCTGGGAACCGTGACCCTTTGAAAAATGGTCTGTCCCGACATGTGCCCCCGAGAAGCGGCCCTCCTGCCACTGCCCCTCGAACTGCACAGTTTGAGACATGCAATGAGTCACACATGCTCCAGATTATGGAAGCGGCGCCTCCGCGCGTGGACGTGACTGAGATTGTGAGTTGTTTGTCAAATGATTTGATTGTTACAGTGGTTGACCAAGCTGACACAATGTGTGACGTTGTCCTTGATGATAACACAAACGACGTTGGTCAACCTGAAGAAGCGACGCGCTGCACTGCCTTTTGCAACAACTCAGTGCACACAGTTGACAACAACAACGTCAACACTGACATAAATACTGACAGCAAACAAATTGCTGAGAATCCACATCCTGAAGGTCATGAGGCAGACAGCCATCATGATGCTGACAGCGACGGTGATTACACAGACAGAGTCACACGTACACAGACACGTGTGGAAAAACCTGAACGGTTTCTGTGTCACTTTATAAGAAGGGGGATAGCTAAAAGAGCTTACCTGCCTCTCACATTGGAAGGGGTCCTCGCGCAAGAAGCACTCCTGGGTTGCGGCTCAGACGTGTCTATCATGTCAGCCAAACTGTTTGAGGAGCTAAGGACCGCCGCTAACGATGTTGACAGGCAAATACCCTTTGTGAAATACACTTATGGTGAGCAACAGGGCCTCGCAAAGACGAGGACAACCCTAATAGCCATGGTTCACATGCAGATTGGCGAAATGTCACTATACCACCCGGTGTATGTGTCTGATCATGACTCGCTCCAGACTCCATTTGTGGTTGGCCAGGATTTTATAAATCGCTTTGAAGCCGTTATAAATTATGGCAATCAGACAATGTGGGCCACAGTGAGCAGTCCGCTGCCATTCGTGGTACCTCCCCAAGGTCAGGACACTGACTGTCTAACAACAGGTACCGCTGAGGTCACATGGGATTCCCCAACCGAGACCACAAGCCCGGTAAGTGAACCTTCATATACAGGTGAGACGGAGGAGACTCAACAATTGGACCAGACTCTGGACCAACACGAGAACCTCCTCTGCGAGCTGACACCTTCAGCACTCACTGAGCACTGCCTACCATCGGTAGAAGGTGTGGAGATCCAAGGGTCCCACACCGATGACGCTGTCCTGTCCTGTGGGATAGGTAATTCGGCTTACAGCAAGGATTTCAGTGAAGTCTTGGTTCAAGGACATCTGAGTCCAGAAGGTGACAGTCTACAACACGCTGACAGTCACTTGGACTCCATTGTTACAGATTTTGTGGACCCCTCCTCAAACAAAAGGGGGGCAGACTCAAACTTCCTACCACTGGTAGAGGACGGTGTAGAGATCCAAGGATCACACACCGAGAACGCTGTGCTGTCCTCTGGGACAGATAATTCAGCCATCAGCCAAGCTTTCGATGAAACCTTGGTTCGAGGGCTTTTGAATCTGGAACTACTCAGCGATGACATAGTTCTGACAGACTCAAAGAGCACCTCTTCATTCATGAAGTGGGAAGACATAAATCACAACGACAGAGACACGCCTGCGACGGCGCAGACAGTTGTGACACACCTGTATTACGCAGAAAGAGGTAAACGTACTGAAAACGTACGTTGGCCGAAACCTATAAGGTTCCTGTACAACGTTCCCAATAAACTGCGCGAACAGCTTAAACTAAACAATGGCATCCTAACTCATGCCCATGTCAAGGACAAAGATTTCAATAACCCCACAAACGACAAAGAGCTCGCAAACTCACAGACTTCATGGGAAAACAAGGTCGTCCAAGCACAGGATAGTAAATAAACTAAACAGTTTAAACTATTCTAGTTGCGAAAAGAAACCGTTCCAACTAGAACTTAGAAACGCTAAGCATAAAACCCACAACAAAAACTAACCTTAACAACCGTTTAAATCTGCAGGATTTAATTGACATCGGTTATAAAGCTAAGAACTGTTTTTCTTGTGTGTGACACGTTGGAATCTGACGACCAGAGTGAGTTTGACGTAGTGAAACGTTGTTTTTAGTTGCTTGATTGCTACTTTTGTGTTATTGAAGTTGTTATTGTTTTCTGAACACTCCCAGCCAAAAGAGGTTTTGATTGTTGATTAGTTGAAGACTTAAATGGATTTAACTATGCCAACATGCTGTTCATTTTGTTAAAGATCTCAATCTTTGAAGAGTCATTGTAGATTAATACTACTTAAGGTACTATAATCTACACTGATCTCCCAATCATTTAGATAGAACCGATTCGATCGTTTCTATTCTAGATCTATTCATTTTGATGAGTCTCGCCATAGACTTCAAAATTTATAGGGAATACCAAATCTTGCGTCGTTCGTCTAAAAGACAACAGACATTTAGACCAAACTAGTTTTCATTTTTTTATTTTAGTTTAACCTAAACTAAATAATGAATGGAGGAATAGTTTGAATGAAGAGGCCTTCGTTACAGAAGCCCTCCACATTTCTATAGGTATAGATCCCTATATCTGATTTTTACAGCATTGATCCACCCCTTAATTGGTAATTTTAGCTGATTTTTACAGCATTGATCCACCCCTTAATTGGTAATTTTAGCTGATCTAATCCATGATAGCTTACATACCAGGTGCATATAGGTAAGGCTTAATGTAGAATCCCAATCATAAGCCCACCTAAAACCACATAATTGCATGACACATTGAACCAGGGTGGCACCGACTGGAAGCCATCCAGCCTGCAACCTTCGATGTGGGGACCTGCTACTCCAACGTTGGTCTTCAACCTTCATCCAAGGGCCGCCTCCTCTGGGTCAATCGAGGGATCCCCTCTACATGCTGATTAAAAACCATTCGTGCTGATGAAATCAATAACCCCATCGTTGTGGATTTACCGTTGTGGATTATAAGACTTTGTTTTCCAAGGGATCACAGACTCAGTTCTCCATGGGTTAACAGACTATGTTTTCCAAAGGATTAAAAGCTTGCCGCAATGGGATTACCTACGAACAGTATGGAATTTCCAAAACATTATGGGAGTATAATTTTGAACTTTCTTTTTTGACTTTTTTTTTTCCACTTGCTGGATTACATAGAGGTCAGAGACATTCGGTGGTATCCTTTCGTGTTGGATCTCATCCCCAAGGACAGGCGATGATTTCCAAAAAGGGGGACTGTAGGGATACAGCACTCTCATGTCCGTATGGAATATGGGCCTCTCCGCATCTCTCTGAAACTCTCAGTGTTACACTTTCTTGGACATCTCAAGGACACAAGTGGACACTACTTTTTGTTAGAATTATGTTGAATTAATGGACACCAATTAATCAGATTGAACTTTCTTTTTAATGTGTGTTAATTCAGAATTGATCAACAGTATATTTTTGTCATTTAATGATGATTTTACTAAGCTGGTATATTTTAAATATGCCAAAGTTAAGAGAACATCTCAGAATGATCTTGCTTTAAACTGTCTGCTCTCTGCAGAATAAGTGTCTAAAGTTGAATGAACAATCCGTTCTATTTGTTTGAACTGTTTTTGGAACGAAAGAAAAGTTCTAGACATAACTTAATCTTCGGTCTCCCGTCCGTTCTAAAAACAATTCATCTGTGCTCAAACAGAGAGTGCTCTGTTTTCACACCTGCAGGTTTTGTTTTGTCTCCGTGCTGGGACTCAGTTCTCGGGGAGAAGCTGAGCTGATGAGTTCTCGGGGAGAAGGGAAGATGCACGGACGTCTTTCTCCAAGCTGATGTACGTCCCGGCCATGCACCAAGGGCCCACGTCTTCAGCAAAGGTTCAAACAGCACGTCAGCTGTGAACCCCTTCGAGTGTCACAGCTCCAAGCGGTGACACTCTTTCTGGAAGTTATCTTGAAACAAAACCAGAGCTGGGCATTACTCTGGGAGGCCGACGCAGACGGTCTCGAGACCGTGGCAAGATGAACGTGGGTCGCCTGTAAAACGCAGCAGCATGCGCGTCTGGCTTGACTAATTTACCGGAGTCGAGACAGGATCATCTTCACGAAGGTAAAAGTCGTTTCATCACGGTACGGACGTCCAGCCGAAACCGAGCAGAGGGTGCTATCTCTGGTTAAACATCTCAAGATAAGATTCAACCATTTCCTTTCAATCTTTTATCTTTCCTCCTTAAACTCCTCCTTATGTTTATTTTCATCATGGTAAACTTTAAGTAATGTGCCAACAGAAAGGTCCAACTGTCTGTTTGTTTTTAATTTGAATTCTTGTCATAGTAGTTAGAATCAGAGCTAATATCGATACCAATGTTTAATGTAATTTTGTGATAGTTTCAATAAAAGGTCTATTTTCTGGTAGACCAACATAAATTAAGTGTGAAATTACATTTTTCCTAATTACAGTAAAAGCAATTTAGTATCGGAAAAAGGAAGAACTCGCGCATTGGTGGCAGTTTGTGCAAGATTAAAGTCTGCTCATAAACTGCGCATTTACAGTAATGGTGGTCCAGTAAGTGTTTAAATACCTTACGCCACATTATTTCATTACAACAGTTTAATGTTATTGTAGAACATATTTTGAAGCTTCTACCTGCTGATATAAATTGTTTACCCAGTTAACACATTTATTAGCTGTATCACAGAAAATGTTAGGAAATATTAGACCATCATATTAATTAATTTCGTATCTAGAAATTGCTTACATACAAAATGTTAAAGCTGATGTGGTTGAATTTGTAAATAAAATTACAATGGTTTAATAATGGTGACTTTATTACATAAACATGAAAAAAGCACATGTAAACACTGAATATTTTTAATTTAAATAAGTTTACATACAATTTATTTTCTTTTACAATATAGAATGTAACTTGAATACCACTGTGTAGTATTATGTAATCAGTCTTAATAAATAGCAAGTTGGCTCTGTTATAACGATGTAAATTTCAGAACCTTTCAGCAAAAAAGACGGCACAAACATTTTGATAATACAGTACAGTACATTACACCCACCTAAAAAGGATTTTTATGTATCAATGAAAAAAAAGTTGCACCAAAATAGGAATGAAGGAAACGTCTTTTGTAGCTTCAATTTACATACTTCCAAAGATTCCAGTCAGAATATCAACTGTCTGGCAATAAACATTAATCACATTAGAAAACAAGGTCGTTGGATCTGGTAGTGTTTCAATTTCCACCTGAGTCAAAGGACTTGGACGCTCTACCTCTGACACAGTCACTCACGCCATCATGATGGCCACCATAGTGGCTCTCCCCATCAATGCCATACTGGTTGTCAACCTGTCAGAGTTAAGAGAACATGATATAAATAACATCCAGTTTACACACACTGGTGTTTTTTTAAACCACAAAAGCAAATTTACAATTGCACTTTGTAAAACGGCATAAATTAAACAAACCTGTGCGGGGTCGTGACCTGCACGTGGGTTTTGAGACCACAACAGCAGTGGTGACTGGTTCCGTTCTGTGCGTAGTCTGTGGTGGTTCCAGCCGTCTGTGAAGAATTGCAGATGTCTGTTGATTTAAGGTAGAAAGGTCCAGTGTAATGCGTATAAGTGCACCTCGTTGTCTGTCAGCAGGCCCTCGGTCTCCAGGTAGCAGAAAGTTGTATAGAACAGATCCAACACTGCCCCAAACACATCTCTCCATAACCTCTCAATCCTGGATGGAAAAGACATTTTAGTGTGAAAAAGGAGCAAGGTTGTCATAATACAGTACACTAATATAAAGACCAACAACTTAAAATAAAACGCCACCCCGGTATCCAGTTATTGCTCTGTGGACATTGAGTTCAGGATTGTGAGATCCAGACCTTTCTACTTACCCCGGGAATTCACGACGGTTATTTTTCATACTATTTTGGAAAAGGTAGCAACTTCCATGGAAGTAGTCAGTATGAAAACATGGAGAATGGAGAATAAATCAAGACTTTAATTTAAATACCTCTGGTTATGTGTGCTTCTTCCTGTTATGTGAGAATTTCTGTTTTGGCCTCTGGTTGAGACCATGAAGTGTGCCACTAGTACGTTCTCCCCTCCTTTGTCTGAACGAACACGAGATGGCACTCCATATGTATTCACAGCTTCAAGAAAGCTCTGAAGAACTGTTGTGGCACGATTGTTTGTAGCAGCAGTCAGGTAAACAATGAGGCGACTGAAGCCATCAATGCCCCCGTGAACAACGAATCGCCATCTATATAGACAACAAAAACATTTTTGATTATCACTGGTAGAAGAAACTTTCTTTTGTTTGTTGAATGCAGGCCTGGAATTCACAGAGAAGGAAAATCATAACTGCAGTGCTCTTATTCAGCAGAGTAAATGTTTACGTTAAAACACAGAGTAGTTCCATTAAGAATACATTTCTCACTTATGCTAAGACGATTTTAAAAACTTTAAAGGTTCAGTCTGCAGTTTCTGTAGAACTGCAGCACTTAGAAAAAATTTCAACAGGCAAAGCATTCTGATCCCTCCCCCTCAGAGCCATATATGGCTCTGCTCTCCCATGGTCTGCTGAAATTCAAATTCAAGCTCTGTTTTTATTGGCTGGTTACAAACTCTGTTTTTATTGGCTGGAAAACGGCGGGTCACTTTTTCTTTTTAGAAATGCTTATTTACCACCTGGAGAAGCAAGGGGACAATAGATATATATATATATTTTTTTTTTCAGAGATTACCTGGCTAACATCAGTCTGTCAGGAGATAGTGACAGAGTGAAGAAATATGTTTATAAAAAATGTTACATACTGCAGCTTTAATGTCATTGTGTTAGTTGGTCTCTGTGAAAAGTTTCTTAATGAAAGTAATCTGTGTAATCATCACTTGAGGTCCTTATTCACTACAGTACTTTTAAAGAGTACCGGTACATGTATTTGTAATGTCAACGTAATTCCTCTTTTTTAAAGACCGTGTAAAGTAAAATTAAATGTGTGTTTTGAGTTTGTCACACGGCATAAATATGTGTTATTAATCACCCATATAAATCTGACTGATTAAAAACATTGTTTACCTTATAAAATTAAGTCTCAAAAATAATGAAAAAACATAATTGTGCCCTGGTCTGAAACGCTGGGGGCGTGTCAGCGCGTGGGCGTGGTTTCAGCGCAGTACTGCGCCGTGTCCTGCACCCTGAAGATGTTCGCGAAGGCTGGCAGCCTAATTGGAGTTCTCCAGCCCTACTCATTTGAACGTCCAGAGCCAGACTCAGACTCTGAGTCAGACAGTGACCACTGTGACGGTCGGCATCGTTCTTCACAGCCTGAGCTGTGTGTGGAGAGGCAGACAGGTGCAGCAGAGATCCAGTAAACCTGCTCTGTTTTTATCTGAGTTCTGGCTGTAACAGCAGCTCCTTTTTCCAAGAGTTACGCTGTTTTTAGTGCACAAACAACTCTGGTTTTGTTTTTAAAGTTGAGGACACAACTATAATTCATAACTCCGCTGTTATGTGTTTAATAATAAGCGCTATTTTAGAAGATGAGCGGACTCGCTGCACCCGGTCCGACCCGGTCACATCGCATGCGGGGTCTGTGTTGGTGATTAAAATATAAAGTAATCACGTTGATGACTAAAGGCCCCAGTATAGCTTTGCGTTATTCCAAGCGCCGCGGCACGTCGTGGGAGCGCCGCGGCACAAGCCTTTGATCACAGGTGTGAACGCGCCAAGCTCAAATTTTACTACGCCTACGCGCGCGCGTTGACAAACTGCCTCGCACCGGACTGTTTTGAGACACAAATTCCTCTTCTTCATCGCTGATCTGGCATTTTCTTTTGGTTTTTTTGCCAAAAGTCAAGTGATCACTTGAAGCTGTCACCATTCACTTCCTCCTCCTCCGAGGAGGAATGAATGAACTTGTCACGAGCGAACTAAAGTCATGTCCAGCGAGGCTGCACCAGGTTCTAAATATTTCCTGGTGTGCAGGTCTGCTGTGTGGGCTGAAGGAGAAGCGCTCCCTGTTTTTAATTATTATTATTTTTTTTAACTTTTCATGAACATATAAACACAGAAAACCGCTGCGCAGCCCTCTGTCTTTTTTCGCTCCGCCCTGCTGCAGCTGCTGGAGCCTGCACTCCAGAGAGCTGCGCTTGCACAGAACTATAATATGAACATCCTGCGTGCAGCACACGCGAGTCCAGCGGCGCTGGGCATCACGCACAGTATACTGGGGGCTTAAGTATGCAATGGACCTGTCGCATTTTCTTAGCAAAAAAGGAGCTATAGCTATTGCTATCTGATGCTATCTGCGATTCACGAGTGAACGGCTCCACCGAGGCGAAGAACGAATTTATACGGCTGGAGCTGCAGGGGGTGGGGCTATACTTAAGAAGACCGCGTGACGAAACGCGGTCACATTTAAAACACGCATAAAAAATCCTGAAACAGACATATCTTTATACATAGGTTGATCTATAACTCCAAAATTAATTTATCTACAATTTTGAGACTTTTTACTCATTTACAACATTACAATTATGACATTTATAATGTTTATTGAAGAAAATATTGAAATTTACTTTACACGGTCTTTAAACATTACAGTACATTAATATGGGACCATGAACAGTCAAAACATTTATATGAATACATTTTTCCTTGAATGATCACACTTAACTTACATGCTTTTCATTATGGGAATGTATGTAATAAAGCAGCTACAGAACTGTTACAAATATGAGAAAAATAATTTTTCTTAATAGGTTTATAGGCTTCGTAATAAGTGTGACCCGTAAGAAACAGAATGATTTAAATAAAGTTAGCAAAACCATTTCAAAGTTGATGGTCACTGAAGAAGAGGCCTTTGACTCAGGTGGAAATTGAAACACTACCAGATCCAACGACCTTGTTTTCTAATGTGATTAATGTTTATTGCCAGACAGTTGATATTCTGACTGGAATCTTTGGAAGTATGTAAATTGAAGCTACAAAAGACGTTTCCTTCATTCCTATTTTGGTGCAACTTTTTTTTCATTGATACATAAAAATCCTTTTTAGGTGGGTGTAATGTACTGTACTGTATTATCAAAATGTTTGTGCCGTCTTTTTTGCTGAAAGGTTCTGAAATTTACATCGTTATAACAGAGCCAACTTGCTATTTATTAAGACTGATTACATAATACTACACAGTGGTATTCAAGTTACATTCTATATTGTAAAAGAAAATAAATTGTATGTAAACTTATTTAAATTAAAAATATTCAGTGTTTACATGTGCTTTTTTCATGTTTATGTAATAAAGTCACCATTATTAAACCATTGTAATTTTATTTACAAATTCAACCACATCAGCTTTAACATTTTGTATGTAAGCAATTTCTAGATACGAAATTAATTAATATGATGGTCTAATATTTCCTAACATTTTCTGTGATACAGCTAATAAATGTGTTACCTGGGTAAACAATTTATATCAGCAGGTAGAAGCTTCAAAATATGTTCTACAATAACATTAAACTGTTTTATTTGAAACAAGAATGCAAAGTTCTGTCAAACTGAAGTAATTAACAAGTGCACTAGACACTACTTCATAACAATTAAAAAACATTTGAAAGTTGTAACTTTGAAAAAATACATAGTGCATTTCTAAGTGCATAAACTTGTAAAACGTTGAAACGGCCTGGTTCAAATTAGGCCAAAACCAGAGTAGCTTGAAGACATGCTGGCCATAAGGTGTTGGTGGAAGTCTGCATAGGTTTTGTGATTTTTGGACAACTTCAACGTCAGGAAGCAAGTGGATGACTGCGGGAGATGGCAGTCAACAACTTCTACCTCCAGATTGGAGCTGACCAGACCCCAGCCAGTCCAAAAAGTTAGTAGACTCCTTAGGTTGTCTGAGGTCCCTTAAAGACGTCAGCGGGCAGCAAATATCCAGGTCTTCCAGCTGTTCTTGTGGGGTACACAGATTTGTGCAAACGACAAGCCACTTCCTCCAAAATCTGGACAACTAATGAGTCAGCTTCAGTGTCCGTGTCTGCAGCTACCTGGAGCAGCCACTCACTCAAAACATCGACTGGAAACAGTAAATAGTCATCACTGACTGTATTACTTTCAGCTAAGCTAGCAACGTGCCTTAATTCCTCAGCAATCCTACGATACATCTCTAATAGTTGTTTACTTCCTCTCAAATACGGAGATCTCCTAAGAGAACTGCAGCGCAGGCATGCTCAATCGATCTGCACACTGATCGTTCTATTTCCGGTTTATTGACCAATAGAAGAGCTAGCAGCCCTCCTCATTAACATACCGAAGAGGCAGAAATGCAGCGAGAAAAGAATACAGAAATAAATACAGCCAACAATACAGAAATAAATAAATACAGCAATAAATACAGCAAACGGAAAAACAGCAAGAAAAAGGCAAAGCAAAATATCTATTGTTATTGATGGAAACTCATGTGTAAGGAGATATAAAAAAGAATATATATATTTATGCTTTTATTTCTCATGTGTAAGGAGATATAAAAAAGAATATATATATTTATGCTTTTATTTCTCATGTGTAAGGAGATATAAAAAAGAATATATATATTTATGCTTTTATTTCTCATTAAAATATATATTTCTACTTTGATTTATATATTTATTCTTTTATTTATTATTATTTAGGATATATATTTCTACTTTGATTTATATATGTATTGTTTTATGTCAGATATATATTTATTCTTTTATTTATTATTATGTCAGTTTGGTCCTCCATACATTTAATAAACATAATCATAAAATGAAATAGAGTGTAATACTGTCCTGAGTTTTTTCATAGTAGTTTTCCATAGTAGTATAAAAGTATAAAAAGTTTCACCAACACCAAAAATGAAATAGAGTGTAATACTGTCCCGAAGTATAAAGTATAAAAAGTATATCTATAAAATAAATGAAGGTTCTGGCATTTGACATTTGTAAAGAGTGACAAAGCAGCATATGGGGTTAATGTACACAGTATATGTATGAGGTAGTTGATATTGGTATAGAAACAAAGTGGCATTATGCAATAAGGCTAGTAAAAAGAATATATACTGTATATCAGCAGTAGTGTAGATATAAAAAGTCTAGATGTAAACAGTAGTAATAAATGTAAACAGTAGTAATAAATGTCAACAGTAAATGTAAACAGTAGTATGACTATAGGCAGTAATGTAATACAAACATTAGTGCAAATATGAGAAGTAGTGCAAACTGAATGAGCACATGACCGTGAGTTGAGTGAATGACCCGTATTGATGACACAGAGTCCAGTGTTAAAAACTTTGTGTTGTGTGGTAATGTGTGAAAGTTTTTTGTGATTAAGGCAGTACAAGTGGGAGGGAGGGCAGAGCTGGCAGAGTGTTAAGCATCCTGACTGCCTGATGAACAGAGCTGTCTCTCAGTCTGCTGGTTCGAGCCTGGAGACTCCTCAGTCTCCTCCCTGATGGCAGCAGTCTGAAGCAGCTGTGTAGTGGGTGTGTGGGATCACCTGCCATGCAGAGGGCTTTCCGAGTGAGGCGTTTGCTGTGTAAGTCCTGCAGTGAGGGCAAGGAGGTGCCGACAATCTTCTCAGCTGCTCTCACTATACGCTGGAGGCTCTTGCGGCAGGATGCAGTACATGCACCAAACCACACCGTGATGCAGCTGGTCAGGACACTTTCTATGGCACCTCTGTAGAAGGTGCACATGATGGGGGTTGAAGCTCCAGCCCTTTTCAGCTTGCGGAGAAAGTAGAGGCGCTGGTGAGCCTTCTTGGCCAGTGATGCAGTGTTCCTGCTCCAGGACAGGTCCTCTGAGACGTGCACTCCCAGGAACTTGGTGCTGTCCACTCTCTCCACTGCGGTGCTGTTGATGGTCAGAGGGGCATGTTGGGCATCCCTCTTCCTGAAGTCCACAACAATCTCCTTTGTCTTCTCCACGTTGAGAGTGAGATTGTTGTGTCCGCACCACAAGGCCAGGCGGCTCACCTCGTTCCTGTAGTCCGTCTCATCGTTGTTGCTGATGAGACCCACCACTGTTGTGTCGTCCGCAAACTTGATGAAGTGGTTGGAGCTGTACGATGGTGTGCAGTCGTGTGTTAGCAGGGTGAATAGAAGGGGGCTCAGCACACATCCTTGTGGGGCCCCTGTGTTCAATGTGATGGTGCTAGATGTGTTACTCCCGACCCGCACTGTCTGTGGTCTCCCGGTCAGGAAGTCTAGCAGCCAGTTACACATTGAGGTGTTCAGCCCCAGACTGTCCAGTTTAAGGATGAGCTGTTGGGGGATGATGGTGTTGAATGCCGAGCTGAAGTCAATGAACAGCATTCTGACATAAGAGTCTTTCGTGTACAGATGTGTGAGAGCTATGTGGAGGGCAGAGGAGATGGCATCGTCGGTTGAGCGATTAGACTGATATGCAAATTGGAAGGGATCCAGGGAGGCAGGGAGGACAGATGTGATGCTTTTCATGACTAACCGTTCGAAGCACTTCATCAGGATGGGGGTGAGTGCTACCGGACGATAGTCATTGAGGCAGGAGGGCGTTGCCTTCTTTGGGACAGGTATGATGGTTGTGGCTTTGAAACAGGTGGGGACGATGGCCTGGCTCAGTGAGATGTTAAAGATGTCTGTGAAGACCGCTGCGAGTTCCCCTGCACAGTCCTTCAGCACACGACCAGGTATGTTGTCAGGACCAGAGGCCTTCCGGGCGTTAATCTTGATGAATGATCGCCTCACGCTGTCTGAGGACAGCGCCAGCACCTGGCCATCAGGAGAGGGGGGGAGTTTTTGTGCAGTATGACACCAATAGCTCACTGCAGATAAAACAGCTGGAGTTGCGGGGGGCTTTAACCACATTGAAGTGACAGACACTCTGCCCAGTTTTTATCAGCATGTCACCTTTCCTACGTGGAGAGATAACATTCTGGATTGTTTATAATAACATTCACAGTAAATATAGAGCTCTTCCCTACCCTCATCTTGGCCTCTCCTACCACATCTCAAAGCTGCTGGCGCCAGCATATCATCCGCTGATGAGATGGATTAGGCCAACAAAGAAGACAGTCTCTTTGTGGCCCAGGGATGTAGACTCTATACTCTAGGACTGTTTTCAGTGCACAGATTGGGAGGTCTTCAGAGAGGCAGCTCCATATGAGGGAGATGTGGACCTGGAGGAATATGCCTCCTCTGTTCTTGGCTTCATCTCCAAGATAATGATGTCACCACCACCACCAGGACAGCAACCTGTTATCCGAATCAGGAACCCTGGCTGAATGCTGAGGTGAGAGTTCTGCTGAACGCTAGGGACGCTGTGTTCAGGACAGGTGAGGCATCAGCATTCTGAGAGGCGAGGAAAAGACTGACTGCCGGCATTGCAAGGGTCAAAGTCACATATGCCCAGAAAATTCAGGGTCACTTCATCACCAACAACCCCTGGCGCATTTGGAAGGGCATCAATTCCATTACGAACTACAACATCAGGGATGCACAATGCCCAAGGGACCCCTTATTGCCCAGCCCTACCACCCAGTGACACACCCCTCTGTGTGACCACAGCAGATGTGAGGAAGATCCTCTTCTAGGGAATCAACCCCTGCAAGGCTGCAGGCCCCAACAACATCCCAGAGCGTGTACTGAAGGACTGCACACACCAGCTGTCTGAGGTGCTGGCAGATATTTTCAACACCTCCCTGTCAATGGCATTTGTCCCCACCGCCTTTAAATCCACCACTATTGTCCCTGGACCCAAGTGCTTCACAGTAAATGGACTGTACTTACTGGTATATAGCACTTTTCTATCTTATCAAGACACTCAAAGCACTTTACACTAGCATCTGTGCCTCATTTACCCATTCATACAGCACTCTACTATATCTATGCAATGTTAATTGAACAAATCATTCTAAAGAGACTAATCAGAGCTTTATCACATTCATACACCAATGGGACACACATCGGAGGCAATGAGGGGTTCAGTGTCTTGCCCAGGGACACTTCGGCATGTGACTGCTGTTGATCCGAACTCCCAACTCTTGCATTGGAGGACGACTGCTCTAACCACTCAGCCACAACCACCCCCACAGTGAAAGCCCTGAATGATTACCAACCTATAGCCTTAACATCTGTAGTCATGAAGTGCTTCAAAAGGCTGGTCATGACCCACATCAAGGACTCCATCGACATCACTGTGGACCCACATCAGTACGCCTACTGAAGGAACTGCTCCACTGCTGACACCATCTCATCGCTGGTCCACACAGCCCTCACCCACCTGGAGAGCAGACATTCTTACATCCTTCTGCTCTTTGTGGATTTCTCCTCAGCCTTCATCACCATCATCCCACAGACCCTGGTGCAGAAGCTCTCCTTTCTTGGACAGAGTCCCACACTGGGGAACTGGATTCTGGGCTTCCTGACCAACAGACCTCAGACTGTCAGGATCCACAACATTGTCTCCTCCTCCATCATCCTCAGCACTGGCTCACCCCAGGGCTGTGTGCTGAACCGCCTTCTGTTCAATCTGCTGACATACAGCTGGGGTGTCATTCCAGCTGTCATATAGTTAAGTTTGTGGATGACACGGCAGTAGTGGGACGCATCATGAGCAATAATGAGTTCACATACAGAGAGGAGGTGGAACACCTGGTGTAGTAGTGCAAAGACAGTAATCTCTGCATCAATGTGAAGAAGACCAAGGAGGTGGTGGATTTCAGAAAGAACAAGGATCCCCTTCATCCCCTACACGTCGGACGAGTAACTGTGGAGGTGGTCTCCTGCTACAGGTACCTGGGGGTGTATATAACCAGTGACCTCACCTGGAGAGCCAACCCTTCCTGTCTGGTCAAGAAGGCGCACCAGCGTCTCTACTTACTCAGGAAGCTGCAGAGAGCTGGACTTGGGAGCTCTGTCCTGAGGAGATTCTCTCTCTGTGTGGTGGAGAACGTTCTCTCTGTGTGGTGGAGAACGTTCTCTCTGTGTGGTGGAGAACGTTCTCTCTGTGTGGTGGAGAACGTTCTCTCTGTGTGGTGGAGAACGTTCTCTCTGTGTGGTGGAGAACGTTCTCTCTGTGTGGTGGAGAACGTTCTCTCTGTGTGGTGGAGAACGTTCTCTCTGTGTGGTGGAGAACGTTCTCTCTGTGTGGTGGAGAACGTTCTCTCTGTGTGGTGGAGAACGTTCTCTCTGTGTGGTGGAGAACGTTCTCTCTGTGTGGTGGAGAACGTTCTCTCTGTGTGGTGGAGAACGTTCTCTCTGTGTGGTGGAGAACGTTCTCTCTGTGTGGTGGAGAACGTTCTCTCTGTGTGGTGGAGAACGTTCTCTCTGTGTGGTGGAGAACGTTCTCTCTGTGTGGTGGAGAACGTTCTCTCTGTGTGGTGGAGAACGTTCTCTCTGTGTGGTGGAGAACGTTCTCTCTGTGTGGTGGATAATAATAATAATAATAATTTGTCACATTTGTCATCTGTGTATGTTTCCCATACTTGACAGACGAAATTGGTCTTCTGCCTTTAACCCAACCACCACCAGGTGGTGCAGCGAGCAGCGTAGTCGCGCTCGGGGAGCTGGAGAATTAGATGTGCACTCATAGACACCCCAAGGTGTGTAGTGGCCGGGGCCGGGGCGCGAACCCGCGTCCTTCGGGTCCCAAGTCAAAAGCCCTGCCACTACACCATGTTCTCTCTGTGTGGTGGAGAACGTTCTCTCTGTGTGGTGGAGAACGTTCTCTCTGTGTGGTGGAGAACGTTCTCTCTGTGTGGTGGAGAACGTTCTCTCTGTGTGGTGGAGAACGTTCTCTCTGTGTGCTGGAGAACGTTCTCTCTGTGTGGTGGAGAACGTTCTCTCTGTGTGGTGGAGAACGTTCTCTCTGTGTGCTGGAGAACGTTCTCTCTGTGTGGTGGAGAACGTTCTCTCTGAGTGGTGGAGAACGTTCTCTCTGTGTGCTGGAGAACGTTCTCTCTGTGTGGTGGAGAACGTTCTCTCTGTGTGCTGGAGAACGTTCTCTCTGTGTGGTGGAGAACGTTCTCTCTGTGTGCTGGAGAACGTTCTCTCTGTGTGGTGGAGAACGTTCTCTCTGTGTGGTGGAGAACGTTCTCTCTGTGTGCTGGAGAACGTTCTCTCTGTGTGGTGGAGAACGTTCTCTCTGAGTGGTGGAGAACGTTCTCTCTGTGTGCTGGAGAACGTTCTCTCTGTGTGGTGGAGAACGTTCTCTCTGTGTGCTGGAGAACGTTCTCTCTGTGTGGTGGAGAACGTTCTCTCTGTGTGCTGGAGAACGTTCTCTCTGTGTGCTGGAGAACGTTCTCTCTGATGGTGGAGAACGTTCTCTCTGGTGTGGTGGAGAACGTTCTCTCTGTGTGGTGGAGAACGTTCTCTCTGTGTGCTGGAGAACGTTCTCTCTGTGTGGTGGAGAACGTTCTCTCTGTGTGCTGGAGAACGTTCTCTCTGTGTGGTGGAGAACGTTCTCTCTGTGTGCTGGAGAACGTTCTCTCTGTGTGGTGGAGAACGTTCTCTCTGTGTGGTGGAGAACGTTCTCTCTGTGTGGTGGAGAACGTTCTCTCTGTGTGGTGGAGAACGTTCTCTCTGTGTGCTGGAGAACGTTCTCTCTGTGTGGTGGAGAACGTTCTCTCTGTGTGCTGGAGAACGTTCTCTCTGTGTGGTGGAGAACGTTCTCTCTGTGTGCTGGAGAACGTTCTCTCTGTGTGGTGGAGAACGTTCTCTCTGTGTGCTGGAGAACGTTCTCTCTGTGTGGTGGAGAACGTTCTCTCTGAGTGGTGGAGAACGTTCTCTCTGTGTGCTGGAGAACGTTCTCTCTGTGTGGTGGAGAACGTTCTCTCTGTGTGCTGGAGAACGTTCTCTCTGTGTGGTGGAGAACGTTCTCTCTGTGTGCTGGAGAACGTTCTCTCTGTGTGCTGGAGAACGTTCTCTCTGAGTGGTGGAGAACGTTCTCTCTGTGTGGTGGAGAACGTTCTCTCTGTGTGGTGGAGAACGTTCTCTCTGTGTGCTGGAGAACGTTCTCTCTGTGTGCTGGAGAACGTTCTCTCTGTGTGGTGGAGAACGTTCTCTCTGTGTGGTGGAGAACGTTCTCTCTGAGTGGTGGAGAACGTTCTCTCTGTGTGCTGGAGAACGTTCTCTCTGTGTGGTGGAGAACGTTCTCTCTGTGTGGTGGAGAACGTTCTCTCTGTGTGGTGGAGAACGTTCTCTCTGTGTGGTGGAGAACGTTCTCTCTGTGTGGTGGAGAACGTTCTCTCTGTGTGGTGGAGAACGTTCTCTCTGTGTGGTGGAGAACGTTCTCTCTGTGTGGTGGAGAACGTTCTCTCTGTGTGGTGGAGAACGTTCTCTCTGTGTGGTGGAGAACGTTCTCTCTGTGTGGTGGAGAACGTTCTCTCTGTGTGGTGGAGAACGTTCTCTCTGTGTGGTGGAGAACGTTCTCTCTGTGTGGTGGAGAACGTTCTCTCTGTGTGGTGGAGAACGTTCTCTCTGTGTGGTGGAGAACGTTCTCTCTGTGTGGTGGAGAACGTTCTCTCTGTGTGGTGGAGAACGTTCTCTCTGTGTGGTGGAGAACGTTCTCTCTGTGTGGTGGAGAACGTTCTCTCTGTGTGGTGGAGAACGTTCTCTCTGTGTGGTGGAGAACGTTCTCTCTGTGTGGTGGAGAACGTTCTCTCTGTGTGGTGGAGAACGTTCTCTCTGTGTGGTGGAGAACGTTCTCTCTGTGTGGTGGAGAACGTTCTCTCTGTGTGGTGGAGAACGTTCTCTCTGTGTGGTGGAGAACGTTCTCTCTGTGTGGTGGAGAACGTTCTCTCTGTGTGGTGGAGAACGTTCTCTCTGTGTGGTGGAGAACGTTCTCTCTGTGTGGTGGAGAACGTTCTCTCTGTGTGGTGGAGAACGTTCTCTCTGTGTGGTGGAGAACGTTCTCTCTGTGTGGTGGAGAACGTTCTCTCTGTGTGGTGGAGAACGTTCTTTCTGTGTGGTGGAGAACGTTCTCTCTGAGTGGTGGAGAACGTTCTCTCTGTGTGCTGGAGAACGTTCTCTGCACCTGCATGCTCTGAAAAGAGTGGTTAAGGCTTCACAGTGGGGAGCAGCCTTCCCACCACGTCGGCCCTCTACACTTCACGATACGGGGGAGGGCGCTCCGCATCGTGAAGGACTCCACTCACCCTGCACGCAGTCTGTTCCAGCCCCTCCCGGCAGCTGAGGAGCATTCAGAGCACGACCACCAGGCTCAGAAACAGTTTCTTCCCACAGAACAAAAACATGTATGTTAGACTGATGGTGACTCTGAATTGTCTCAAACAGGTGAGAGAGACAGTGAAAGACTGTTTGTCTCATTTGTCTCTCTGTGTCCCTGTGATGGACTGGAGACCTGTCCAGGGTGTCCCCCGCCTCTCACACAGTGATAACTGGATGTGGGCACCAATGACCCTTGTGACCTCAAAAGGAAGATGCAAGTAAAGATAATGGATGGATGTTATGTAAATGGACTGTACAGCACCTTTCTATCTGATCAAGACACTGAAAGCTCTCTACAATCTGTGCCTCATGTACTCATTCATACAGCATCTATACTAGATCTATGCAAAGCTGATTGAACAAATCATTCTAAATAGACTAATAAATGATTTATCACATTCATACACTGATGGGACACACATCGGAGGCAATGAGGGGTTCAGTGTCTTGCCCAGGGACACTTCGGCATGCGACTACTGGTGGATTTGAACCCCCAACTCTGGAGGACGACTGCTCTGACCACTCAGCCGCCCATATGAGACAAGCAAACATAACCCTGGATGGATGGGGTTGTAGTTAGTACAATGTCAACTATGTGAGACTTATTCAAGAGAATAGTTATTAAAAATGTGTAATTAAGCGCATGACCACTAGAGGGAGCAACACAATCACTGAAGATCCAGAAAACAATTATTTTAGAAACATTGACAAGCTGTCCTGATTTAACAGTTTTTTTTTTTTTCTTTTATAGTACATTATTTTTCCCTTTTAACGTCTTTATAGCATCTTGGTCATTTACTTATCAGTAATTTTGATACATTTCTTGTTGGTTCTGTGTTATGGGGTTTGTAAATGAAGCAAAATGATAAACAAATTTGTTTGTATACAATATTTTAATTTCTGTGTACATTTTTCATGACTAAACTTATTTTCTGTATTTTCAATGGACAAAAAAAACTAAATTGCTTCAGCTGGCACATCACTTGAGCTCTTCACGAGAAACACCCAAATAGTTTATGAACATAGTGAACAAGTTCTACAGAAAATAAAATACACACCTGACTCGGCTTTAATGTTTAATTTCTGTACGGGTGCTGTGGGAGAAGTGAAACTTTGCAGTTTATGATGTAACATGTCACTACATCCCTACACTCTGGATCTTTTCAGTACGTTTTAAATGATAATCTACATTACTTGGTGTGTGTTTTTATATGTATTTATTTGAAATAAAACTATTGAGCACTGTTTTTTGCTTCTCAGGTGTGAGCTCCATGGAGACCATGCTGGCTCACCTCTTCTCTCAGCTGCTCGTCATCAGTGTTCAAATCGTCCTGATGCTGCTCTTCATCCTGCTCGTCTTTAAGGTGGACACCAAAACACACACTCACAAAGAAACTTTCACAAACACACACTCACACAGAAACTTTCACAAACACACACTCACACAGAAACTTTCACAAACACACACACACACAGAAACTTTCCCACGGCTGGAGGAAACCAAACAGTTTAGCAAGCAGAGCTCCTCCTGACAGGTTGAAGGTTCACGTGTTTTTCACTCGTTCATTGCATTTACTGCATCAACAAAAAAGAGCTTTCACCTGTAACAGCCATGATGGTAATATGAATTTGATCCATGATTATGGTAATATGAATTTGATCCATGATTATGGTAATATGAATTTGATCCATGATTATGGTAATATGAATTTGATCCATGATTATGGTAATATGAATTTGATCCATGATTATGGTAATATGAATTTGATCCATGATTATGGAGTCACACAGGGCTCAATACTGGGACCAATCTTATTTAGCCTATATGTTAATGATTTGCCAAATGTTTGCAAAACTGTAAAAAAGCAATTATATGCAGATGATACTGTATATGAATTTGATCCATGATTATGGTAATATGAATTTGATCCATGATTATGGTAATATGAATTTGATCCATGATTATGGTAATATGAATTTGATCCATGATTATGGTAATATGAATTTGATCCATGATTATGGAGTCCCACAGGGCTCAATACTGGGACCAATCTTATTTAGCCTATATGTTAATGATTTGCCAAATGTTTGCAAAACTGTAAAAATGCAATTATATGCAGATGATACTGTATTGTATGTTCATGGAAAAACAAAAAATGAAGCTGCTGCTGTGCTTTCTAGTGCCATGATGCCGGTGTCTCACTGGCTCCAGGACTCTTGTCTACATCTCAACACTAAAAAAACAGTCTGTATGTTTTTCTCTCGGCTGCCACCAGATGATGGGCATCCATCTGTGTTGGTCAATGGCGAGACATTAGATGTGGTTGAACAATTTAAATACCTCGGAGTCATTTTTGATTCTAATCTAAATTTCAAGCAACATGTAAAGAGAATTTCACATATAATTAAACTTAATCTGGCAAACTTCAAACATATAAGACCTTATCTGACAACAGAATCAGCAAAGGCTTACATGCATGCCATGATCTTCAGCCATATAGCCTATTGTTATACTACATGGTCTCACACTTCAGAGATCGTCACGAAACCCCTAAAGTCTCTTTTTAAGAAAACACTGAAAATTTTTGACAAAAAGCCAATACAGTATCATTACTGCAACATCATAAATAAGTACAAAATTTTGGATTTTAATAGCTATCAGATTTTTATGGACGTTTGCCTGATTTTTAAAGTTTTAAATGGACTTGCTCCTCCTCCTTTAATATATTTTATAAGTAAAAAAACAAGTACAGTAAACACAAGAGCACTGACCAGAGGAGATTGTGATGTGCAGCGGCGCAGGACTAAATTTGGCCAAATGGTGGTGTCCATCAGAGGCACGCAGTCATGGAACACACTGCCAGTTTCCATCAGGAACTGTGGCACCTACTCCAGCTTTAAAAAATCTCTGAAACTTTGGCTAAAAAATAATCAGAAGTGCACTCATGTGTAGATTACTTTGTCTATTTTCTTATGGCATCATATTTTTATTGTAATTTTATGTTGTGTTATGTGCTATATAGGTGATGTTTGTATTTTTCTCCGCTCTTTTGTTTTATGGGACGTTTCTTATTCTTACCTGCCTTAGGACAACGGATGCAAATTAGCTATTGTGCTAACTCCGGCATATTTACATTGATGCTAACTGCTGTTATGTTGATTAATATGCATTGTCCTAACTTAAATAAATAAATAAATGAAATGAAATAAATGAAACAAGTGGACCAATGAAAAAGAGACAAGTTTCTCTCCTCTCTAATTCTCTTTTAAGTTCTAACTTTTGCGGAAACGCTTCAGAGTTTGGGGGAACTTCAAAGAGATGTGAACCTTTCCCAAAGAGCTGGGGTACGTTTGGTCAAGAGCTAACGACCTTCGTCTTCAGCTAAGGACTGATAACAGGCTGTTATGAGTCCACTTCGAATGAGCGTAAGCTCAAACTTTGTTATTCCTTCCTGGAATAAATTATCTTGAGCCAAAAAGCCACGACTGCCACGGCTTCTGCCGACGAAAGCGAGTATCACCGACACCGACAAGGTAAACACATGTGGAGTCCAGCTTGGACTTGCGGGACCGACGACTCGTCAGTCCAAAGCTGATCACAGCTCTTTACCAGAACCGAGGCGGACGTCTTAAGGTAAAGGAGCCGCTGTTTGCTTGCTGGAGGTGTGATGATATCTTAGCTGGACGCGTACGGAAGAGTGTCATCTGGTTTCATAAATGCAAGATAAACTTCCTCTCTTAACCTCCCAATTCTTCTTAAATCTTTCCTCCTCTCTTTTCTCTCAATCTAAGCTGGAAACTATTTTAAGCTAAAGAGCCCACAGACTAAATATGTTAACATCCAGTATTGAAGTCTGTTGTGTTGAATTTAAGTGTGCTGACGTATTAAATTGAAAGAAAGTGAAATCATGTCAATCAAGTGTAATGGTGTTGATTTTAGTTGATTTATTTTAAATAAATGGTAGTGTCGCCTGGCATACCAAACTAAGTCAATGTCCATTGTCACTCTATAGCTCTGTTTATTTATCCATCATAAAGATCACAGAAATATTGGGTAAACTGAAAAAGAAAAGAATCCGTGAAATTACTATTCAATCTGAATAAGTAAATTAATTAAGGTAAAGAGGTCAGTATTAAAACTGACCCTTCCCTAATACTACATATTGGTGGCCCTCGTACGTGTTTTCTAAAAGTTTATTGATAAATCTGTGGTCTCATGAACTGTAACGTCATGTTTGCATATTAGGATCCAAGTTTTAAACTCTAAGGATAATAATTTTGGCTGGAAGTGTCAAGACAGGCAGATTCTGCATGCTTTTATCATTTGAAGCTGTGAGATTATTATCGTTTCAACTCTGTTACACGCTGTTGGAAGCATTCAGGTGAAGTTTTTGTCAGCCCGTGGTCTGTGGGGGTTCTGGTCCTGTTCGGTCCAGTTCACACAGACTCCTGTACAAAGCTTTGTTTGACCGCCGAGTCAAAAGCCTGAAAGCTACTTTAACATCTACAAGATTGCTGTGCTGGTATTTTACATGTTAGAGCAGGTCAAAGAAGCATATAACTGTTAGAACGGTGTCGGATAGTGGTTCTGAAACCCGAGTTCTGCTCCTTTAAAGTGGACGGAACCGACCTTGACGCGCTCCGAGAGTCCGTGTCGTGTTACAGTTGACGTGCTGGTTACTGAGCGTAGCTTAGTTGTGCCTGTTTTAAATGTGATTGCCATGTTTCAGAATTTTGGGAAGTTAATTTGATGCGTTTGAGTTGTTTAAGAGTCTATAACGTTGTGTTCTGTTGTGCTAAGGTAACGTTAAAGAGATACGTGTCCAACACGTTTTGTTTATGAGCTGTGATTGGATGAACGAGAGCAGTGAACTGTCAATCACTCTCGTAGCGAGCGTTGATTCGCTGTAGTGGGAACGCACGCCGTTGCGACCAACCCACTTTGTCGTCATTTCCGGTACTGCATTGGGCGAAGGTAAGAAAACTTCATTCACCATGAACGCTTGGGAATGAACTACAAACGCTGTGATTGATTGGTTGACGTCACGTATCTGTTTAGCGAGCTCCGCCTCGCTCAACGGAAGCTGGTGACGCGCTGCGTCGACCCGCCTACTTGTGTCGTCATTTCCAGGTGCACTTCGGGTGACAAGCAGTTCACACACTCACAGGACAAACTGAGATTTCACTGAGAGTTTAAACACTCATTTAAAGCCATCTAAACTGTCTAACAACATAGATTTGTCTCTGACAAGAACGTGGTTCGAGCGTTTATCACTGACACACTAGAAACTAATTCTGAAAAGGTTGTTTTTAGTTTAATTACTGAATAAAGGTCAGTCGTCTCGTGATAACATAAGACTTGAATCCGCCCCCTGTTGGTTAAAAGACGTTGACAGATGAGTTTTCTCAAAAACATCATAAAAAAGTCAGCATTTTTATGGTGAAATTACCAGCTTTAAAAAATTGTTCTGTACACAAACAAAAATTCCTGTTTATTTTAAATAAAAATTTTAGAATAACAGAGGTACAGACAAACAATTGATGCTTGTTTTAAATACTGAAGAGATTTAAAATAACACTCAAAAAGTATTCTTTTATTTGATTTTCAAATTAAATATATGAAAAATGATGGAGAACAGAGCGTTTCCACATTAAGCTCTTCACATCTCTGAATTTTAAACAGAATTGGTGTGCACAACTGCACACTTTTAGTTAAAATTGGCATTTTTAACGTTTTTCTGTGCACAATCATTACTGTACTGTTATGCTGAGCGCACGAACACTCGTTTATTTTAAATAAAAAATTGTTTAAAATAACGAACAGAACGTCCTTTTTCACTCCTGATAACTGTCAAATGCAGTACAAAATCAGTTTCACTGAGACTGCAAGACATCTTTTTAAAGGCATGCTCAAGCAGCATCCTGTCACATTTTAGTGAAGTCATTGCATTTAAGTCAGCCCTCTTTTATAAGCGTTTGAGTAAGAAAAAACGGAAATCAGGCTGCTTGGGTTAGTTAGTAACTGTTGTTTGAACGTAAGTTCTATTTTAAAGTTAACACTGCAAGAGTGCATTTAACTTTTACAAAGTTCATTGAGGGTAAAAACCTGAAAAAAGGTACCTATGAATACTTATTACACAGTGAAACGCGTAAACCTCAGCTGATTAGTTTATTTGACTCAGTGCTACATTAAAAGTGAATATTTATTTGCAAACACTAACATGAGAACAATCTTTTGATTTTTTTTTTCACACAAAATCAATACAATAATGGACGTTAAACAGGGTGAAACAAGTGAGAGGGTCCACTCCATCAGGGCCCCACAATGGCTTAGAACGAGCCGAGGTGGTGACTGCTCAGTTGACAGGTACGTGTGGCAAGAAGCAGGTGAACATCCTCTGATGTTTTACGACAGGCTTCTTAAAGCTCATTTTGGTGATAAATATACACCAGGCATGGAAGAAGATGAAGACTTTAAGTGGTCTTTCTTCTTCCATCTCGTCTTTGAGATAAGACTTCAGCTGCTCACCATGGTTATTCCAAAAAAGCAAACCATGGAAGAAATAAAACAGTGTGCTATAAATGCATTTGAAGCTAACATGCTAATCAAAACACCCTTACAGGTGTCCCCAGGTGAAGCGGTCAAATCCCACTCGCTGGAGCTGGATTCCAGTCCTAAAAAAGGCGAGATTAAACAAGATTTTCAAACTAAAGAACAACTAAAGGTGGGTGTTAGCTCTACAGGACGCCCAAGACCAGGGTGGGCCCGGAAGGGACCCCTGAGACGTGGACCTGCACCTCGGATGACACATTCCGAGACATGCAAAAGGTCGCATACGTTCCAGAACAAAGGCATCAAACCTCCAAGCTCTGATGAGGTGGTGGATGTAAGTTGGTTGTTTGAAAACTTGAATGATACAGAGGATGACCATACTGGGACAATGAGTGACCTTGTCTTTGACAACTCAGAGCACACAGTTGATGACGAAGACAGCAAACAAACTGCTGATAGTCTACAACATCCTGAAGGTCATGATGCTGTCAGCCAACGAGATGCTGACAGTAAACAAGATTACACAGCCAGAGGTACACGTGAACAGAAATGTGTGCCAAGACCTATGAGGTTTCTGTGTAACTTTATACAAAGGGGGGTGGCTAAGAAAGCTTACCTGCCTATCACACTGGAAGGTGTCCTTGAGCGTGAAGCCCTCCTGGATGGCAGTTCTGATATAACTATTATGTCGGCCAAGCTGTTCGAGGAGCTGAGGACCGCCGCTAACGGTGTTGACATGCAAATACCCTTTGAGAAATGTGCTATTGAGCTACAGGGTCTCGCAGAGACGAGAACAACCCTGACAGCTATAGCTATGGTTCACATGCAGATTGGCAAAATGACACTACGCCACCCGGTGTTTGTGTCTAACCTTGACTCATTCCCATTTTTGGTTGGCCAAGATTTTATAAACCGCTTTGAAGCGATTATAGACTATGGCCAACAGAAAATGTGGAGCACAGTGAGAAAACCCCTGCCAATAAAAGTGCCTCCTAGTTGTGATACAGACTGCCTAACCGCAGGTACCGCAGAGGACACAAGGGACTGCTCATCCGAGGACGAGAGCCCGGTAAGTGAACCTTCAACTACAGGTGAGACAGAAGAGACCCTGAAGTTGGACCAAACTCTGGCCCAACAAGAGAACCTCCTCTGCGAGCTGACACATTCAGCACTCACTGAACACTACCTACCACAGGTAGTGAAAGGTGTTGAGATCCAAGGATCCCACGCCGAAGAGGCTGTACTGTCCTCTGAGACAGGTAATTCGGCAATCAACCAAGCTTTCGATGAAACCTTGGTTCAAGGGCATCTGAGTCCAGAAAATGACAGTCAACCAAACGCTGACAGTCACTTGGACATCATTGTTGCAGATTACGAGGACCCCTCATCAGACAAGAAGGGGGCAAACTCACATTACCTACCACAGGTAGAGAAAGGTGTGGAGATCCAAGGACCCCACACCGAGGTTGCTGTACTGTCCCCTGGGACAGGTAATTCGGCTATCAGCCAAGCTTTCGATGAAACCTTGGTTCAAGAACATTTGTGTCTAGAACTAATCAGAAATGACATAGTTTTTACAGACTCAAAGAGCCCCTATTCAGTCGAGAGGTGGGAAGACATACACAACGACAGTGACCCGTCGCAGTCTGTACAATCAGACACACCTGCGACTGCGCCAACGGTTGTGGCACACCTGAATTACACGGACAGGGGTAAACGTAAGAAGATACGTTGGCCAAAACCTAAACGATTCCTGTGTACCGTCTTCTCTCAGCTGCGCGAACAGCTTAAACTAAACGGTGGCATCCTAACTTGTGCCCATGGACGGACGTCCTCACCTGTTCGTGGTCCCCCATGACCAAAGGGGGGTGATGTTAGGCCATGCCAAAGACAAAGATTTGAATGTACACCTCAGAAACACTTTTGCTTTCGCCCAGAAAAACCTGGAAAAATCCGCTGAAGGACGTAAGGCGTACTATGACCAGAAGGCCTCTCACAATGAACTCCAAGTGGGAGACAGAGTCTGGTACTATACGTTCGCCCCAGCAACCGGGAAAGGAGAGTCCGGGACCGGAACTCTCGCCCGCAAACTAATGCCCAGGTGGACTGGACCTCATCTGATAACAGACAAAGTGTCCTCAGTCGTCTACGAAATCAAAATCAGCAAAGGCCGCAAAGAGCCAATTGCTAAATGGGTACATCGAAATCAGATCAAACCTTACAAGGCGTTCAATGACTCCACAAAAGACAAAGATCTCACAAACTCACCGACTTCATGGGATAATAAGGTCGTCCAAACACAAGTTAGTAAATAAACTAATCAGGTTTAAACTACCATATTTCCCACCCTATAAGTCGCATTGTCCAATTTGAACTTAGAAACGCTAAGCCTAAAACCCACAACAAAAAACTAACCTTAACAACCGTTTAAATCCACGAGATTTAATTTGACCTCGGTCATAAAGTTGAGACCTGTTTTCTTGTGTGTTGCACTTTGGAATCTGACGACAGGAGTGTGTCGAAGCAGTGAAACGTTGTTTCCTTGTTGTTTAGTCATTACTGTTGTCATTAGTTGAGATATTGTTTGGTTCTGAACACTCCCAGCCAAAAAGGTTTTGTATTAACATTGGTTAATGAATGATATGGATTTAACTATGCCAACATGCAGTTCGTTTTGTTAAATCTCAATCGTCGAAGAGTCAATGTAGTTTAAAGCTACTCAAGGTACAATAAACTACACTGGTCTCACAATTTCTAAATTGAACCGATTCGATCGTTTCTATTCTAGATTATCTATTCATTTTGATGAGTCTCGCCATAGACTTCAAAATTTATTAGGAATACCAAATCCTACGTCGTTCGTCTAAAAGACAACAGACATTTAGATCAAACTATATTTCATTTTTATTTTAGTTTAACCTAAACTAAGTAATGAATGGAGGAATAGTTTGGAATTAGAGGCCTTCGTTACAGAAGCCCTCCAAAATTTCATAGGTACGATCCCTATATCTAATTTTGCAGAATTGATCCACCCCTTAATTGGTAATCGTAGCTGATCTAAACCATGATAGCTTGCATACCAGGTGCATATAGGTAGGGCCTAATGTAAAATCCCAATCATAAGCCCACCTTAAAAAACCACATAATTGCATGACACATAGAACCAGAGTGGCACTGACTGGAAACCAACCAGCCAACAACCTTCGATGTGGGGACCTGCAGCTCCAACGCTTGGTCTTCAACCTCCATCCAAGGGT
>JBBPBX010014899.1:0-22919 GCA_038048925.1 Garcialebias charrua
TTGGACTGCCCCCTCTCTGATACTTCTGAGGCTACTTAGTGTCGCGCTCCTGCCACGTGGCCCCCCTGGTGGGTGTTCCTTTGCCTGCGGGCGTGCTTGGGGCCCTCACTATCTGGGGTTGGGCGCTTGGGCGTTTGTCGGCTCGGCCTGGTGGCTGCCTGGTGGGGCTCGTGCCCTCTGGTCCGGTCGGGTCTGGGCCTGAGGGGTGGGCGTCCCCGGTGCCCGGGCCTCGGTGACCGGCCCTGGGGCTACGTCGGTGCAGCGGGCTCCGGCGGGGGCCTGTGAATTTGTCGCGGGCGACCCCGGGGGGTCATTGTATGTGGTCGCTGGTGGGGTTCGTCCGGTTCTTCCCCTTGGTAGGATCTGGGGAGTGGGCTAGTGGCTCGTCCTGTTCGGGTGGTCCTGGGGACTCTGGGCTCGGGGTCCTTCCTGGGGTCTTGGGCTTTGATCGCCCCTTCGTCTGCCTCGGGCTTTGGGGGGACGGATCTCTGATGCTTCACAGTCGCTACTAAATGTTCTATTGGAGGAACCTTATTCACTTATGCATGCTCACAACCACACACAAATGGATGCAGGGATGTATATATAGATATATGCAGATATGTAGATGGGTATATGAATGAATATAAAAGTATATGTATGTATACTATATATATATTTGTAGGTATGGGTATGTGTATTTATAGAATTCTACTGCAAGCTCATGAATATTATTAGTCTTCTTTATGCATGCATGTTCCATTGTTGTGTTCTGTCATGTGCTTTCCAGGATTGTGGACGGAGGTTGGGTGTGTTTGCCTTGTGCTCTTTTGGTTGATAATTGTTGATTTGTTGTCTTACTTTCTCTTTTCTTTCTTTCTCTCTTAAAAAAAATAAAAATAAAAAATTTTGTTTTTCATTATCTGTAAGACAGTCTTCAAAATTATGAGAAATAAAGATTTGAAATATTCGCTCTGTGGATTGAATCTATGAGTTTCACTTTCTAAAATGATAGACCAAAAAAAAAAAAATATCAAACATTTTCATGATATTCACATTTTTGAGATACTCCTACACAAAATGTATTTTTTTGACTTGGCCCAACAAATGTTCTTGTTGCCTGTTAAGGTTTCTGTTAGAAGCCAGTTGGTTATTTGTTCACCTGAGTGAAAGGAGTTCTTATTTAAGTGAGATGGAGTGGTTTGCAGTGAGAACACAAAAAAGGAAATGGTGTCAGTGAGCGTGAGGGACAGGGCTAGTTCCTGCTGTGCCCCCTGACAAACCTCGTCAGTTTCAGTCTGTAGCTAAGTGGTAATGCGGGGTCAGACTTGGGTTAATGTGGGCTTTTCGTCAGTAAAGGTGAATCTTGGATGTTTTAAGGTCAGACGTGTAAGATCCAAAAAGCTTTTTAAATTTATTTTCCCCCCAGAAGTTTTAGTTGCTTCTTTTTTAGATAGAAACTGGAAATGAATTATAATTGTACTGTTGTTCTATGAAATTAATCATAAACCGTTATTTCCTCAGAAATGATGGTACAGAGTTTGGTGGCTCCATCTACCAGAAGGTGAACGACAAGCTGGAAACAGCTGTCAACCTGGCCTGGACTGCTGGGAACAGCAACACCCGCTTTGGCATTGCTGCAAAGTATCAGATTGATTCAGAAGCATCTTTCTCTGTGAGTACCGTAACTTGCATTTTCAAATTAATAGTAATTAGAAAGTTCCCCCTTTAAAATCAAGGAGTTTGTGTGGACTTGTTTGCCTAAAAGAGGTTTATTCTGACGTAAATGCTCCGCAGCTGTAAGTCTGTGTGGTGTAATGGATCACATTTCCCTTGACTCTCATTCAAGCAAAATGTTTTAACAGGAGGAGTCTGTCTGCTGCAGAAAGGCTTCTGCTAATTTAGTCCTGTCTATCACATTAGTCGTAAATCCCCCTCGCAGCCGAGCCAATTAGTGCGCTTGGTTGTTGAGGTCGGTTTTAGGGACCACGTTTGTTTGAACCGACAGTTTTTTAAATTATAAATTGGTTTAATCAAAAAAGGCGTTCAATACAGGATCAACTGGACTTTATTTGTTGCAGAAAACGTTTCGACTTCTGTCCAGAAGTCTTTTTCAATTCTGAATGAATTGAATGATTCTGAACTTCAGAATTGAAAAAGACTTCTGGACAGAAGTCGAAACGTTTTCTGCAACAAATAAAGTCCAGTTGATCCTGTATTGAACGCCTTTTTTGATTTTATCATGTCCTGGACGACTGAGAATCTTCACCAGCACATAAATTGGTTTACTGTAACAAGTTCAAGTTACATCATACTTTAAGCAATTATTGCTTTCAAAAGATTATTCACTATCGTAAAAGGAGATTTTTATATTTTATATTTTATATGGTTGTTAATTATTTTAAGTAAATCTTGGAAAACGTTAGTAAAGGGGCTACAATTCAACTTATTCTTTTATCTTGCATGTTGCTGTAGATTTTCAGTTTTCAGAAGTCAAACCTACAGTAAGTGGTTGAATAGAAGTTATTTAATTAATTGTTTTAAAACAAATTTGTACACAGGCCAAGGTGAACAACTCCAGCCTGGTGGGACTGGGCTATACTCAGACTCTGAAGCCAGGTGAGTACAGCCAGTTGATTATTAATTTGGTTAAATGAATTGTAGTTTCTGACTCATCTCACAAATCATTGTTTTAATGATTACTCAAAAAACTATTTTAACAAGAATGATTTCTACAAAGATTTAAAGTGAAAGTATTGAAGGAACATCCGGTGTCCGATTTGGGTGCTATCACTACTTCGCGGTTCGTTTATCGCAGACTCGCCGCATTGCAGTTTTTCAAAATAAGATTGGACATGACACACAATTGGCTGATTGATGGATGAGCCACACGATCTGCATGGAATTTATATTTAAAATAAATTGTTAAATTATTTAGCACCTGCTGCACATTTGTGCAGCCTGCACAGCTGCAGAAAAAGCTTCCACCTGCATCTTTGTGCAGCCCATACTGCAGGATAAACTTCTTGCTGCAGCTGATCAGCTGTTCTCCTTGCAGAGGGGAGAAGTGGGCGTGGCCAAGGGCGCTTGCAGGAGGCAGGGAGTTGAAATCATGACATTCTGTGTTCTTTTTAGAGCTTTTAGAGTTTAGAAACATTGTTTAGATTTATTGCAAGAGTGTGGGAAGGGTTTAAAACACCTTAAAAAACAACAACAAAAAACTACTATTTACTACTTGTACTAATATTCCTATTTGTCGGTTTTTCACTTATCGCGGGTCTTCAGGGTATGGATCCCCCGTGATAAACGAGGGACTACTGTAATTTAAATATTGAGTAATTTAGGAGCAGCCTCTATAAATATTTAATTAAGTGGTGTAAAATGTACAATTCTTGTTTTGCAGGCATCAAGCTTACGCTTTCTGCTCTACTTGATGGCAAAAATATCAACTCCGGTGGCCACAAGCTCGGTCTTGGTCTTGAGTTCCAGGCATAAGAGGGGGAAAAGCCGATGGCTCTCCTACGAGCATTTTGTCACCAAAAAAAGAAGAAATCAATCCTTTTACTAGTCCCACCTCACAAACCCCCTTCCCCTCAAACATGTTACAGGTAGAAGCAAGGCAGAGTGGTGAATTTTGGAACAAAATGAAGATAGTTTAACTGAAGGTTGGATGGTACATTGCATAACTTGCAGTAGTCTTGAATGCATTCATGTTGGTCTCATTATTTTTTTTCTTATACATTCTCATGCAATGCTTTCATTTTTTTCTTGTATATTTTAAATCAAATGAAAAGGGACAATTTAAATCAAATCTGCCCCAAATTCAAAACCGGCATGACACCGTTACACAGTTGTCAAGTTATGCCTCCAGATGGTGCTGTCACGTAGCACAAATGAACACTTTACTTCAAAGGTATAGCGAAAAAGTTTTATTCTAATATTTCAACACTGAGCTTGTCTGAGTCTTTATTTTAAAGGGGAAGAGTTAGTTGTCCCTGATGTACGCAGCTGCCAGTAGCTCCAAGAGACACTACTCCCCAATGTGTACATTCTATACTTTTGTGTCACACGTCTTTTTTTTGTGTCTGTGCATTTGGTGAGAGTCATGTCGTTTGTTACGTTTAGCAGCAGAGAATATTATTTTATGAGCGTCTTGTGTAGTTGAAACCACTTGAAGTCTTACAAAGGCAGATGTATAAATTTATCTGGTCAAGAACACAAAAGGTCCAAATGTCATGCACGTAGCTGATCTCTTGGTCAGAGTTTGTGCTTTTTAGGAGGAGGATGGAAAAAATGAACACACTCCAGGAAATGGTTGTCTTCAACAACTGGTTACGGGAATCAAGATTGTTGTGCTTGACAGGATTGTCGCTCCTTGGAACTAAATAAAAAGCATCTTGATCCAGTTTCTTCTTCTTTTTTTTGCCTCCCTCTGCATCTGATTGGTAAACTTTCTTGGGGTAATTTTATGTGGCTGCATCTTTATCATTGCATTCACACTAAAACGTTATTGCTGGACAGTGAGCAGCTTCATTAAATCCGTTAAAGTTGTGGGCTTTGCTCAAAGGCACCACAGAAATGAAAATGGTAAAGGGAAGTACTGGTAATTCTGTTTTACTGTCAGAGTTCCTGATAAAGAACCAACTTTCCCATATTTTATATGCAATGTCATTACCACCCATACATCCTAAAGGTTGTTACTGGATATCTAAATAATGTAAACTACTAAATAGTTACTGAGGTCTTAAAGAAACCAGAAAACAATCTATGGAAGGTGATCAACTTTTGTGTAATGTAAATTGACAAATTCACTTGCACAGATCTGAGCAGTGAAAGCATTTGTATGGTCGTAGTAAACCATATCAATATTCAGAAATTTTTAAAATACAAGGCCTACTGTATTTTTTAAAAGGCACATTCATACACAAGGCTTGTACAACAATACTGTACAATGGAACTGACCACAAGAGACTAAACAGAATGGCTGCAGGTCCAGACAAAAGTCTTAATTAGATAAACAAGGAGCAGATATATTTTCTACATCTGCTACCTTTTTATATTTTACATATTTTTTTATATTTTACATATCTTTTTGTTTATATGTTTTTTCTTTCTTTTCCAATTATATATGTACGGAAGGATGAGAGCAATAACCTTCCGTACATATATGTTAATTATTGTATCTCATAAAATGAAAAAATAAAATACCGATAGACGGATACTGGATGGAAATGGATAAACCAGCAAAACTGGAACGACCGATCAAACCACGCCCACTTCCTCATATTTAATCACTAGGCCACACCTCTTTCAGTCAGTCAACAACATGGCGACGTACGAAACTATGGGGCGAAGCAGGAGTATTTACGCTGTTTGTTTGATTATTTTCCTTCAGCTGTTAGTCAGTGGCTGCCTGTCCGTACCAATAATAACACAGACCGGTAAGACTCTCGAGTGATATTTTAGCGATGGTGTAAGTTATCTTGTTTTTTCATTGGACGACGGGGCTATCGAGTTAGCTTAGTGTGTGACGTTGGCATTACTCTCGCCTGTTAGCAAGTCATGATAATGACAAATGATGTCGATAAACAGTCTTTAAGTTTTGTTTTATAAATCTGTAAACAACTTGCCTGTTTTTTTTCCTCGACCTATTAACTTAATATTTAATAAAATAAAGTGTGTGACGTTGGCATTACTCTCGCCTGTTAGCAAGTCATGATAATGACAAATGATGTCGATAAACAGTCTTTAAGTTTTGTTTTATAAATCTGTAAACAACTTGCCTGTTTTTTTTCCTCGACCTATTAACTTAATATTTAATAAAACTATGATCTTAACGATCATTATATTATATATATTTAATAATATATAATATAATGATCGTTAAGATCATAGTTTTTAAAGACTAGAGCACCAAGGGTTTGCACTTTGCTAAGACCAAATAAAGGGACCGAGTCCAAAAGGTGATTGACATCTGTATTTTTTTAACCTGCCTGTTAATCATTAAAGGAAAACATTTGAAGTTTACATCAATGAATTGGAAACACAGTTTTGGCTGTTGACATTTGATCAAAAATCTTTACAGTGCATTAATAAGTCCTGGAGAATTTTTGCAAGAAGAAAAAATATCAAGTATTTTATTTATCGCCTCACATTTTTCAAACTAATCCTCGTCTCTGCATAGTATTGGTGTACTTAATGCTAAATGCTGGTAAATTGTCCATTTATTTTTAAAAAGTAGTGTTTCAAACTTTACTGAATATAGCTCCAGTGCTTGCTTGTCATTTTGGGACGGGTGTAATTTTACAAGTTTTATTTTAGATGTGCACTGTTGATTCTAACTGGAAAAAAAAAAAGCTGAGGGTGAGCTGACATTGAACCTCTGAGTGACCTAATAGTTTGTCCAGTGATTGTATCAAAGTTCTGTAATTTTTGTCTTAAAAAAATAGAAATTCAATGTCATAATTTGTCTATATGGCTGCCAGATTCTCACAGGGCTTCCACCCCCACCCCAGCAATAAAAAAGAGATATACTTTTTTCTTTTCCTTAAATAATGTTTACCAAAATTAAGCAAATAACTCATCTTGCATTACTTTTCAAATATCTGTAAGCTGAATATCTCACATGTTGTTGTTTTTTCAGTAAAAGAAAACAAAGGTCTCCTGTTCAGTGATTATTTATGCAGGCGAAGGCCCATGTCTATGAATAGACTCTTTCTCCTCTGAGAAGTCTTGCTTCTACGTGATTCAAGTCCTCAGTGTTCTCCTCCTGTCCGGTCCTAGGCAACGCCTTATGCTCCCAGAGGATGAAATAATGGTGATGCTTGTTGGTTAAATGATGCGATCGAGTCAGGAAGGACGACGTACGGTAGTTTAAAAACCCATTCAGGAGTTGAGTTAAAGTACAGATTTTAAAGTGCTTTTTGTTTACAACAATTAAAAAAGTTAAGGTTTAAAATATTGCAATGTTTACACCCTGCATTAGCTTAAAATTGGGAAATTTTTGCCAATATTGAAACGTTGTTCAGACATCTCGTTTATGTCCTGTTTCTGTAAATATCTGAACCGAGGTATCTGCAAACACAACTTCTCTGCCATTGGTTGTGTTGTGAGTGAGAACATGGAAAAGTACACTATGTTTTCATTCAGTATGTACAGCAGGGCTGGGTGACATGGCTCAAAATAAATCAGATTTTTAATATTGATTCTGTTATATACTTTGACAAAACTGGTAAAGTGAAGATATGTGTACAGGGCTTAAGTCAAACAAACTAATGTAGTATTTATAGCAATACAGTACTGTATTTGTATTTACAGCTATATTTGCTTCATATTCAAAATTGCTACATAATCAATAGAGACATCTGGATATCAGTCACTGCCTATGTTGTTGTATCCCTGTAGTGATCTGTGTAATTTTCCCATTTCCCCCTGAATAAAAGTTCCCATTTTAAGATTCAGGGTGATGTTTAGTTTTTTCAGGTTGGTTATTTTTACAATTTCCCATCTGTTCTTTGTTTTGGTTGGATTATTATTATTATTATTATTATTATTATTATTATATACTGTACCGGTACTTGTGTGCTTCTTGAAATGAAAGTGTTTTTTGTGAAACTGAAGCAAAATCATTGCATTTGTAATGAAGAGCGCTCTTTTGACATAAAAATGCAGTTGTTTCTGCAAATGTTTGGTTAATGTTTTTCATTTTATTTTATATTTCATCTTTATTTTTTAACTATCTAAAGTATTTCTTGTGTCTTTACTTTTATCCAGCAGGGATCGAGAATGCAGCCCAGAGTCCTACCACTTTGAATCAAGGTAAAGGTGCAGCAAACGCCTCAACAGTTCAACAGAAAACAGCAGCTCTACCCATTCCAGAGAACCCAACACCTGCTTCCAGTAAACCCAACACAACAGGAGTTGGTAAAAATGCAACGACAACAGGAGTTGGTAAAAATGCAACGACAACAGGAGTTGGTAAAAATGCAACGACAACAGTAGTTGGTAAAAATGCAACGACAACAGGAGTTGGTAAAGATAAGAAAATGACAGAAGTTACTAACGATAAGAACACAACATCCACTGAACCAAAAACAAATCCACTAAGCAAGAAAGATCATACAACCACTGAAATGGCTTCTTCTGCTGATAAACCGCCTAAGGCTTCCCAGAGCAATGTTACAGCAAAAGCACTACCTGCAACCTCAGCTGGTAAAATAACTCCCTCACAAGTTGCTTCGTCACATACCACTACACACCCTCCTTCAGTACCTCCCACCACCTCTGTCAAAATGCCAGAACCAATTAAAACTGAACCAAACGAGTCTGATGTACTTGGCGCCCTCAATGATGTCAGCACACTGAACCCATTCACCACAGAAAGCATTGGTTCTGACCTGCTGCAAAGTAGTAATAGGCAATCTGACACTCCCACCAGTGAGGATGATGACTTGAATGAGAATGATGGAGATGAGGATGAAGATGAGGACGACTACTCTAAGTTTGTTGACTACGACGTTCGTAAATATGAAAAAAACAACGATAAAAACGAAATGGACCAAAAGCAGCCGGTTAATGAGCTGGACATGACCCGTTACAAGGAAGCTGACAACTACAACTCCGAACAGGAGGATTCACACTTCTTCTTTCATCTGATCATCGTGGCCTTCCTGGTGGCCATTGTCTACATTACCTACCACAACAAGAGGAAGGTGAGTGTTGGCATAACAGCTGAGCAGCTGTTCTTATGGTATTGACCAGACCTAATCAAATATAATGTATTATTTTATGTTTTATAGGGGTGGGCATTTTTAGAAAAAACTAATCCCTCCCTACCATCAAATGCTCTAAACATAAGGCCAACATAGAACCATTTACCATGCTTCCCACAATTTATTCTTTTTTCACCCTTTACTCGTGCAGAGCTATTTATCTTAACACAAGTGTCAGCAAACGATGAACTGTTTACAAGCAGAGAAAGCCGTCTTGAGCGCTAATGTCAGTTACTGCTTTATTATTTAGGACTGGCTTGCTTCAAGTTCAAGTACGTTTGTCATTTCACCACATGGGGTACATGGTGTGGAACGAAATTATCTACACAGGGTCCCAGTTACACCCAAAAAATAGCAAAAATATGAAGTTTAAAGAGAAATTGTATATAAGGGTCTAAGATTATACGCTAAACAAATGTCAACGGTACGCTAAAAGATTTAAGATATACGCTAACTACTAATAATGCAAAACAGTATGGCGTAACAACAGCAGCCCGAACATGAGTTTGTGTGAGCAGAAGGGTTCGATTGAATACAGCAGCATGGATAACCAGCAGCACATATCACCAATCAAAGTGGCACTATCCTGTGATGATATCCTTGTGAACTTGGCAAAAGGGCTCCTGCTTCCTGGAATATCTTACAAAAAGGTCTGAAGCTCTCAAGGGGGAGAGCTGCTGAGGACGGCCAGAGGCCAGAGTCCTGAAATGATGACAGAATATTTATTCAGCGGTGCTCCTCCGAAAAGTCCGTGGAATTCCTCAGTATAAGGTTTGGGAGTGGGGTGAGAGCATCAAGTTTACAAAACTTCTTAGGCGTGTTGAGATAAGACAACCTATCAAGGCCAGTCGGGGGAGCCGAATGTCAGATAAACATGATTGTTTTGGGAACAGGCAGAACTTTAATGACATCTACCTTCAGTCTGTGTCGGTCCACTCGCTTCCAAAATGTCCAAATTAAAATTACCACACCAATGGAATGTGCCTTAGAAAATCCCGAGATCTAATCCACTCAGCCAAAAGTCTGGGTTTTCGAGACATGAACCAAGTCGTCATGTAATGCAGGCAGCCTGACCAGGTCCAGATTTGCTGCAGACGTCTTCCTTTTGTGTTGATAGACCAGGGACCAGCGGAATCCAAAAAGCAGGAACCAGTTATCATAAATCCAATTAAATATGCGTCCTTAAAGTGTCACTGACATGATTTTTTAACTATGCATAAATTGCTCAACATGTATATCTTGTATCATTCAACTATGTTCGTTTTTGCAAACAAAATGATAAATCAATTTAATTTGGATTGAAAAGTGATTTTAAACTTTGCGCCGTGTTTATTCACGGGAAATCTGATTACACGCAAATGCAATATCTGTGACTTAGTTTTGGGCAGAGGGCTCTGGTATTAGGTACGTCTCTATGGCGGACAATTTAAAACCAGACTAATTTAGCAATCTAAGTGAAGATTTGAGCTATTTGTCTTCAGTTTGGGAAGCCGAAAATAGTTTGGGTGATGGAACAAGAGAAACAGCAGGATCTAATTTAGGTCTCCTTCAAGTGGAGCGAGGGGGTGGGGGGGGCTCCGAGGGGTGCAGCTTTGTTGCATTCTTGACGGAGTATTTCATCTTTTGGGAAAGTGAAAAGGCTCACTTGTTCACTGATGATATTAGAACACCCAAATGCGACCCAACGTAACAGCATTTTTCAAGTAAAAAAATGATAAAATAAACGCGATCTTCAGGCGAGCTGCAGACACACGCAGACTGACAAGCCCAGGGCTCTGCCCAATACTACGTCACAGATGTTGCATTCGCGTGTAATCGGATTTCCCTTGAATAAACACGGCGCAAAGTTTAAAATCACTTTAAAATCAAAATTAAATTGATTTATCATTTTGTTTGCAAAAACGAACATAGTTGAATGATACAAGATATATATGTTGAGCAATTTTATGCATAGTTAAAAAATCATGTCAGTGACTCTTTAAGATCCACAGATGACAGCAGAGATAGACACGTCATCAAGTCTTCCAAGTCGATGAGATATCCAGCTGAGTGCATTCCAACAGGGCAAATCGGCTCACCTACAGCCTGTCTTCTTTTTGAAGAAATGTTATCAGTTGTGTTGAGGGACCAACTGACCAAAATTGAAGTCCATAGTTATGATTCGGAAGATTTTGAAGAAGAGAGGCTCTCAGACAGTTTCACAGACAAGACAAAGCAAAAGCAAAGCGGAGACCGAGAGGAGATGTCCGCCCTTGAAAAGAGCCAAGTGTTGAATTTAGAATAATAAGTGGAGTGGAGGTGGACCAACAGAGGGCCAGAATTGTTGTTGTTTGGCAGGTGTTTAAATACTTATTTGCAGCAGTAACACACAAATAAATTATTTAAAAAAATTAATACATTGTGATTTCCGGATTAATTATTTAGATTATGTCTCTCACAGTAGACATGCACCTAAGATGAAAATTTCAGACCCCTCCATGATTTTTAAGCTGGAGAACTTGCAAAGTCGCAGGGTGTTCAAATACCGGTACATATTTTCCTCACTGTATATACTTCCTTCTTCCAGGAGCTATGGTGGGCAGGAGCAGCACTGTTATAAAACAACTTGACATGTCCCTACTGGGTGCTAGTGTTAAAAAAAACAAAAACATAAAAAAACAAGGGAAAATAGTTGACGGTTAATAGTTTTTTAAAAATTGCACTTGGCTTTAAATGTTCGAAACTTTCTGCTCATCCCAAAAATAGCAGTTAAACGGGACCAAAGATGCAAAATTCACTTTTTAATTTTTTTTTTTTACTCAACTTTGTTTATGTACTTCTTAAAAAACAGTCTTAGGGCCAAAAAAATGCACCCAGTGGTATATTTACTCTTAAGTATATTTATTTTTCAGTGATATAAATGTCTCGTTTTCAAATCCTGGCGCTTGTGATGTCACAAGCCGTAGGACAACCCACCCCAACCTGAGTCCAGCCCCTCACCTAGCAACCCCTGGTGATGCTCCACCCACTTCAGTATAAAAGACGTCACGGTTGTTTTTCCTGAGTTCATCTCAGAGTTCGATGTTTCGTTGTTGTTAAAATGCAGTACCGCTAATAACTAATTATCTATCAGTAAAAACGAAAAAACTTATTTACGGGCTCTTAAATCAACCGTACGACTGCTCGCGGACCATATCCGGTCCGCGCCGGATGTGGTCCGTCAAAAAAAAGCGGTGCTCGCGCTAAGCAGTTAGCAGCCAGTGTTTTCGAAGAGTCAGACGAAGAGTTTTTAACATGGAGGGTGAACTTATGGATGTTTCTCAGCGGCCTACGCGACGCGTCAGCGCCTCATTTGCCCTGCCCAAAATGGCGTCTGCCTCTGGGTCTGACTCAGGGTCCCCTTTGGAGGGCGGAGTTAATGTAAACAGATTTTTGAAGGGCGTGGCCTTATCATAAACAGCCTGTTCAGAACGGAAGTCAGAAAAGGCACAACTAGAAAGGGGATATTTTATTATCTAAGAATTATTTTGTGCATTAAATTGAATGAACATGGTCTGGATAGCCCACAGGCATGCCATAAAAATTTATAGGACCAATAATTGGTCCCCTTTAAAAGTTCTAATTGCTTGAGACTGTTATTTTTATTGTTTATAGCTGTAACATTATTTTTTAATACTCTAATTAATAATTGCAATGTAAAAAAAAAAACAGTTAAGTTCAGTTAGCCAAATTTTTTAAAATTACTTTGTGAGTTTGTTTTCCTTTTGCTGTTTCAAGCAGCATGCCCCTAAATTTATGATGGTAGTTGAAGAATCCCCAACTACCATAAAGTCCTTCAGAAATGACATAAAATGCTCATGTAGTTTATATTTTAATATATTGTCCAACATTTGCAGGGGAAATTTGAATTGCTGATTTGACCACAAATGTTAAAGTCCCACAGCAGCATAAACGGGAACAGATGCTTTGTAAAACACTGGGTCTGCCTGTGGAATTTCAATAACAGGAATCAAGTATTCAGTCTGAAGGAGACTGAAAATGATAAGAAAAATCAGTGTACTTCATCATGTTGTTGTGAAAGGACTACCATTTTGTTTTATTTGTCTCCTTTTTTGACTTTAGGAAAAGATGTCTAATTATAGTGGGTTGAAGAAGATGAAACATATACAGCCTTATGTTTCAGGGATTCAACCTATTAAGAATGAATAGAGTTGAAAGTTTAAAAAGTAAAACAGAATTTTACGCTTAAAAAAACAAGTGAACAACCTTAAAATGATCATCATCACAATAAAATACTATAAGACACATTTTTCATCTGTCAAGTGTAATGACAAAGGTTTTGTTGTGCAATGTTTTAGTCAATTTGGATGTTAAAGTGCTAAAGTATTCCAATTATAACTTTTATCTTGTCTGCCAGCTTATCAAACAGGAGAAATATTTTACTGGATCAGCAGATGTACATCAAACAGATTAATATGATTTCTGTCAGCATTTTTCACACAAACTCATATCTGTTCCGTCCCGCCTCCCCGATGTTTTTCAGATCCTCCTTCTGGTACAGAGCCGTCGATGGAAAGATGGTTTATGTTCTCGTGACACGGTGGAGTATCACCGTCTGAGCCAGAACGTCAATGAGGCCATGCCGTCCCTCAAGATGACCCGAGACTATATTTTTTAATCAGCGCTTAAGAAATGAGTTATGTGTTTAAACAAATCAGATTGGCCCTTTTGCCTGATCACTCATCAGATTCTGTGCTTTCTTGTTTTCTTTAATTTCATAGGCCTTTAGGAGATCAGGGGAAGATACTTTTGGACTATAATTATGTTCTTCAAGCCATTTTTGGTATTACATGTATTGGGTTATTTTCACATCTTTTGTATTTATAATATGTTAATATTTTGGTTTATCAAAAGGTCTTTCTTGAGGGTAACTCGGCCTTACCTTAAGGGCTGTTTATTTTCCTTTATTTGGTCTTTTTTAATGCTTAATACAAACCTTAACAATGAAGTAATATTTAGGTCAGAATGTTGTTACTTAAGTTCTTTTTTATAATTTACCCTAAAATTTTTATTTGAAATTTTATTTACAATTTACCAACTTTTTACAGGATTTTCTTTAAAACTTTTAGACAAAATTCGGTTTTCCAGACTGTTGAACTGATTTTTACTCTTTTTTTTTTTTTTCTCTTCCAAATGCGTCTTTGTCTGTCAATTTCTATTGGGAGTTTAAATCCTTATTAAATTATAACAGACTGGGTTACACACAAAGTTTATATTGGTATAAATCTTTAGGTGACTGGTACCGTAATCTCTACATAAGCCATTCAAATACAGATGGATTCTGTGTTTAGAATAGAAAATACAGTAACAATATAATTTAAAAAAGGAACTACTATTGCCAGATATTTGTATCTTTATGCTAACAGGTAGTACTAGGTCTACTGTCCAGATGTTGCTGTGCAGATTTTCTGTGGCTCTCCCTTTGTTTTATGACTTCAGTGAAGTCTCTGTCACGTACTCTTACACACACACAGATCTTTGTTTTATTTCTTATTGAATTATGTTTTGAGGTTTTAATCCCTTATCTGAACATTTGCACCCACCATATGACCTGTTGTCCACAAGTTTATATATTATTAGCAAATCGATGCACCAAAGACAGTTTTCTTCTCCCCACTATTTTCTGTTCATAACGGCCACATCTGTTGTCATTTCATGCCTTTAGTTTTGATGCCTTAATAAACTAAATATATTATGAGCTGCCTGTCGAACACTTTCGGGTGTCTTTGTGTCTCACTTATGTCCAGAGTGTAGACAGGTTTGCACTGTGCTGCTCAGTCCTGCTATCTAAAACATGAGGGGCACTGCTAACCCTGATGATCAACACTGCACCTGCAATCAACAGTAGAATGTGTACAATCTTTTTTGTCAATAAAGCACAAATTATATAAATTGTACTTTTGTGAGTTTGTTTTGTTGCACCTATAAGGATGTATTGATAATGAACATGGCAAAGATGTTCTCAAATTATCAATCTTTTGTTACAAGAACTCACAGCAGTTGTGATCTTATTACAGACCCAATAATTCTCAGTTGGGTTATCTGGACAGTTTCTTTTTATTTTATTTTGTAGAATGTGACTGCCTGTCGTGGTGGCAATCCTCGAACCCGGTGGTGGACGCCAGCGGTGAGGGATGCTGTCAAGCTGAAGAAGGAGTCCTATTGGGCCTTTTTGGCCTGTGGGACCCCGGAAGCAGCAGATAGGTACCGGCAGTCCAAGCGGCATGCGGCTCGGGTGGTTGCTGAGGCAAAAACTCGGGCGTGGGAGGAGTTCGGAGAGGCCATGGAGAATGACTTCCGTACGGCTTCGAGGCGATTCTGGTCCACCATCCGGCGTCTCAGGGGGGGAAAGCGGTACGCGACCAACACCATTTATGGTGGGGATGGCGTGCTGTTGACCTCAACTCGGGATGTTGTGAGTCGGTGGGCGGAATACTTCGAAGACCTCCTCAATCCTACTGGCACGTCTTCCACTGAGGAAGCGGAGCCTGGGGACTTTGGGTCGGGCTCTCCAATCTCTGGTGCTGAGGTCGCCGAGGTGGTTAAAAAGCTCCGCGGTGGCAGGGCTCCGGGGGTGGATGAGATTCGTCCTGAGTTCCTTAGGGCTCTGGATGTTGTGGGGTTGTGTTGGCTTACGCGACTCTGCAATATCGCGTGGACATCGGGGGCAGTTCCCTTGGATTGGCAGACTGGGGTGGTGGTTCCCCTATTCAAAAAGGGGGACCGTAGGGTGTGTTCCAACTATAGGGGGATCACACTCTTAAGCCTCCCTGGTAAGGTCTATTCAGGGGTTCTGGAGAGGAGGGTCCGTCGGATAGTCGAACCTCGGATTCAGGAGGAGCAGTGTGGTTTTCGTGCTGGTCGTGGAACACTGGACCAGCTCTACACCCTCAGCAGGGTCCTGGAGGGTGCGTGGGAGTTTGCCCAACCAGTTTACATGTGCTTTGTGGACTTGGAAAAGGCATTCGACCGCGTCCCTCGGGGGGTTCTGTGGGGGGTACTCCGGGAGTATGGGGTACCAGGCCCTTTGATATGGGCTGTTAGGTCCCTGTACGACCGGTGTCAGAGCTTGGTCCGCATCGCTGGCAGTAAGTCAGGCTCGTTTCCGGTGAGAGTTGGACTCCGCCAAGGTTGCCCTTTGTCACCGATTCTGTTCATAACTTTTATGGACAGAATTTCTAGGCGCAGCCAAGGTGTTGAGAGGATCCGTTTTGGTGGCCTTAGAATCGCTTCTCTGTTTTTTGCAGATGATGTGGTCCTATTGGCTTCATCAGATCGTGATCTACAGCTTTCGCTGGAGCGGTTTGCAGCCGAGTGTGATGCGGCCGGGATGAGGATCAGTTCCTCCAAATCCGAGGCCATGGTCTTGAGCCGGAAAAGGGTAGCATGCCCTCTCCGGGTCGGGGAGGAGGTCCTGCCCCAAGTGGAGGAGTTTAAGTATCTCGGGGTCTTGTTCACGAATGAGGGAAAACTGGAGCGTGAGATCGATAGGCGGATAGGTGCAGCATCCGCAGTGAAGCGGGCGCTGTACCGGTCTGTCGTGGTGAAGAGAGAGCTGAGTCGAAAGGCAAAGCTCTCAATTTACCGATCGATCTACGTTCCCACCCTCATCTATGGTCATGAGCTTTGGGTTGTGACCGAAAGAACGAGATCTCGGATACAAGCGGCTGAAATGAGTTTTCTCCGCAGGGTGTCTGGACTCTCCCTTAGAGATAGGGTGAGAAGCTCAGTCATCCGGGAGGGACTCGGAGTAGAGCCGCTGCTTCTCCACATCGAGAGGAGCCAGTTGAGGTGGCTCGGGCATCTGGTTAGGATGCCTCCTGGACGCCTCCCTGGTGAGGTGTTCCGGGCATGTCCCACCGGGAGGAGACCCAGAGGAAGACCCAGGACACGCTGGAGGGACTATGTTTCTCGGCTGGCCTGGGAACGCCTTGGGATTCCCCCAGAGGAGCTGCTTCAAGTGGCTGGGGAGAGGGAAGTCTGGGCCTCCCTACTTAGGCTGCTACCCCCGCGACCCGACCCCGGATAAGCGGAAGAAAATGGATGGATGGATGGATGGTGACTGCCTGTCTGGGAGGAGTCGACGAGGGACAGGACGGCCCCCAGAAACCATCTTGGCTCCAGCAAACTGGTTGGTCCACTTAAGGTGTTTACTGCTTGGTGGGGAAACGGTTTGCTGGAACTCCTCTGACTGATGAAGCCCTCTGGATGGAGGGTGAAACGTTTCTATATAAAAAAAGAAACTGTGCAGATGACCCGACTGATTTGGTACCTGGATTATTGAGCATGAACTTTCTTATCTTATTACAGACATCTAACTAGGTCACGTCAGGTCCTCTGGACGGATTCTTTGTTGAAACATTTTGATTTTTATCCAAAAGACTTCTTCAGTCTGAGGAGCTGCACACTAGTCTTATAAGCAGCACCTTCTCACAATGGATAAACCAGATTGGTACTGAGAGCTAAAATTAGTTCACATTTGTAAAAAGAGGACCATCAGTCGAACATTTGATCGTCCGTGCCCTGACGGACACTTGCTATTCACAGAGGGCTGAGTGATGTTTGCGTAGGTGGCGTGCCGGGGCTTCTCCGGGCCTGTGGTGCGGGGCTCTTGGTGTGGTAGGCTGGCCTTCCTCGGCTGCAGCTCCCTGCTGCTCTGGCCCCTGTTCTGGGGTCGACTTGGAAGTTGGGGTCACTGTCGGGTGGGTGGGGCGCATGGTCGGCCTGACAGAGGCTCGGTCGGGCTGTCTGTGTGTGCCTGTTTATGTCTCAGGTTGGGTTTTTGGTGGTCCCTCTCTTGGATCAGTTTGGGCCCCTCATTTAATGTGGGGTCTACTTCCTCCTATTGCGCTCCCCTCCGGTGGCGGGCCCCCCTGCCGCCGGTGCATTGGTGGCTCTCGACATCTGGGCTGGGTGATCGGGTCTACTGAACAATCTTATGGAGAAATCTTATAATGACAAGCATGCTCACACAGGTGTGTAGATTCAAGTGTTTATCAGATACACACTCAGTTGGGTTGCTTGTATCACCATGTCAGAGTCAGAGAGTCTTTATTGTCGTTTGCACCGCATGTGGTACATGTGATGAAACGAGATTATGTACACAGGGTCCCAGTTACATCCTACATCAAAAAGTGAGAGGAAAAACATTAATAACATCTAGGATCTGACTATGGAGGAACATCAACTATAAATACACTAAGCACTAATGTAATAGAAAAACATCATTATAAACAGCAGCACGAACATGAGTCAGTATGAGCAGATGGTCACAGATGAACATATGTATGTACCATATAAAATACTTTCTAATGATGTTATATCATTATACTGTAGATGTTGTTTTGTTGTTGTGGTTTCTCGGTTTTGTCTTTTTTCTTTCCACAGGTCTAGAGGCAGACTTCAATGATGTTGATATGTGTTCTCTTTATACCTCTCTCTCTCCTCTACTCCTATTGCCTTCTTTCTCTTTTACCCCTTCTCTCACTTTTCTAGCTTTGTTTTCTTCTTTGTCTTTTCATCCCCGTGTCCATTACATCTGAAACAAACTCGAAGCAAATTCTAATAAAGTTGTATTTATATATCAAGTGGAGCATTAAGGCCAGCCATAATGCTCTGCTTGTGAAATTAAATCTGTTGGGTATCACCTCGACACCCAGACAATAATTCTGAGTGACACAATGCCGAACAGGACAAGGGGAAGAACAAAAAGCCAATGGTACGTCATGTTTAGAAAAGCAAAACAAAAAAAACATCCGTTTCTCTGAAACTCCCACAACAAACGGTTGAACCACTGGACACTAATGCAACTCTCAGAAATGTACAACTACAGCTGATTAACTTAAGTAAAAAAGGCCATAATAACTCTCATTTATTGTCATAAGATTATTTCAGTTCAAAACTCTGTCATGAAAGGCAGTGGGTGATATGCATTCCTTTAATGTTTCATTTGTCAGATCACGGTCTTGCATTAAATGATATTAAAAGAAAAACAAAAGTCCACCACAGGGAGGCAGCCTACACACACAAATAAATCCAGAAAGTCAGCTTGGTTTCCTTGAACAAATTGAGTGAGGGAAATGTGTGTGAAGCAGACTCAGGAGGAGGAAAAAGTCATGTGGCAGCTGGTTTTCTTCCACTCTCCTGTGGTGCACGTATCATATCAATGTAATAAAGACAAATTTAAACTAAAATTCCTCTGACACGTCCTTTTTCTCTCACTGCATCAAACCAATTCTGAAACACCAAATGGAGAGACATTGAGCATCTGTGTGTATATTTTAAATGACACAAAGACACACTTTATTGCCAAAAATATGCAAAACTTTACTGTATCATGTGTTTTTTGTAAGCAAATAAAACACTGTATATATTTTAAATAGTCTTGTGATGAATGACTGCCACAGTCTGTTCCTGCAGCCAAATTAGTCCTACGGGCTCTCACATAAACATATTGCCTGGTCAGAATTAAGCAAACCATCCTTAAATCTTTAATTTTAATTTTTAATTTAGCACAAAACCTAACAGTTTCTACACTCACTGTGCAGTATTGTGATTTAGTTTGATGCCTTAACTGGCTGTCACTTTGTAAATGTAATATATTTTAAAGATCAGTATGAGAGAAAAGTAACACGGCAACAAAAGCAAGATTATTTACGGTAATTAAAAATAAGATTATTAAAGCTGCTATATGTAACTTTTCTAACAATAAATTTTTAACATATTTCTTCACTCTGTCACTAGATTGATGTTAGAGAAGTAATCTCTGAAAAAAACAAAAAAAAAATATTGTCCCCTTGCTTCTCCAGGTGGTAAATAAGCATTTCTAAAAAGAAAAAGTGACCCGCCATTTTCCAGCCAATAAAAACAAAGTTTGTAACCAGCCAATAAAAACCGAGCTTGAATTTGAATCAGCCAATAAAAACAGAGCTTGAATTTGAATTTTAACAGACCACAAGGGGGCAGAGCCATATATGGCTCTGAGGGGGAGGGATCAGAATGCTTTGCTTGTTGAAATTTTTTCTAAGTGCTGATGTTCTACAGAAACTGCAGACTGAACCTTTAATAGTAGATGCCTTAGTGATCTGATGATTAAACAGCATGTCGCTTTTATTTGAAACTGAGCACGTTTTAGAGTTTTCATAGCAATGTCTTCTTTTTAAAAACTATTTTCTACAAGTATTTTTATTATGAAGAGGAAATTACGTAAGAAGATTATCACACATTACACTGACATTAGTATCTACGAGTAGTATTTGCAGCGACAAAACACTTGCAGTTAAAACAACACCTTGCATTCAGTAAGTCTTTTAATGGAGTTGCAAAGTTGAGCCAACATCATCCTCCAAAAACATCTTTGATTCTGATTGGCTTCCCTTCCCTTCGTGGACAAATACAACCGTTTATCATCAGCATAACAACAAAAACATATCCCATGTTGTTTAATAACTTTACGTAATGGAAGCATATTTAAGGTAAAGCGTATTCGTCCAAGCATTGCACCCTGAGGAACTCCAACTTTGCTGTATAATGAAGATACATTATATACATTTAAACATATATAAATAAACAGAAATGAATTCCTGTACAGTATTTCAAACTGTACTTTACATGATTTAATTCACAGAAGGTTGTTGCACATAATCCCTCCAGCTGAACTCGACAGCGTTTGCGATGTCTTTGACCTCTCTCACCGAGGAGGCAGCTAATAAGCCAGATTGCATGTTCTGATCACGACAGCGTCTTGCTTTGATAAGCTCGGGCCTCAACCCAATAGTTTAATCTGCAACACCCCCACACCTCCTGCTGCTCACTGTATTGATGTCTTCATGAGGAGGTAAAAAAAACCACATACCTGCTGGAATTGGGTTATAAAAGTGAGCCGATCTAAACAAGCGACAAAATTATTGAGGCAAAACCAGACTGGTCAATATCACGCAACTGTCCTTGATGGCTGGTTTCACTGAAGAGAGTCGATTTGTTCAAAATATATTCCTACTGTGTGTGAAATACATGTATTTGTAAAGCTATAGCAATGCCCCAGGTTCTACAAACTTTTTTATACTGTATTTCAGTTTCACACACTAAATCTGCTGCTTTGGCTGATAAGATATCGAGGCTGTGGCTTGATTAGTGATGACCATATCTGCCAGGATTTGCACGTACATGCATTACTATCAGAATAAAGCGCACTCTCCAGATAGATTAGCTGTAATTAATTAAAGCAAAGGCTGGGGTTTTGTCATGATTGTTAGTAGAGGATAATCTGCATCACAGGGAGGTATTGTTTAATTATCCCCTTGAAACGAGACAAAAACAACCTGATAATGTTATTAATTACAGTTTGACTGAATTTTTTTAACGAGTTTCTTTTCATGCTTCATATAATAAAAGGCATTGCATTCCTTAAAGGAATGCACATCTCCCATCCCCATAGTCTTAAACTAAATTCTGAGAAGGGATAATGTTATAATAATTTATGGTCAAACCTTGTAAATGACATTAAGCTTGAGCTCATAAAACACAGTCAGGTTTCGCGAGATGTGTTACCACTCAAAGTATGTGTTGAGAATGATGCTCAGCTACTACCACACTAGGTTTTAGTTTAACAGTTGTAATATTGACCGAGTTATAGATGTTTTTGTTCTGGTGAAGGTTCTCAATCATCCAGGCCATACACAGCCAGGCCTTTCATGCAGTTCTTGGCCCTCCACACACTCCAGACATTTCTGAATTGATGAAGGGAAACAAAACGTCTTCAGCTTCAGATTATATTATAAGTTTTGATATTGCAGTTTTGACAATAAAATTGACTTTGACTTTTTTGACTTTTGATATTTTGTAAATGAACGTCAGTTGGCTGAGCCCTTGGACTGGGTCCATACATCCAGTTGTTGACATGCATCCAATGATTATTTCCTGAAAGTTTCATTAGAACTTGGCTGGTCAGTCACAAAGTATGTTGCCAACAGACAAACAGACTGCAAATAGTTAATGGCTACATTTTTAAACAAAGAGGCTCTTCCAGTAAATGCTTTCTGAAAGTTTTATTTAAATGTATCCAGTGGATCATGAGATGTGTGCATTATGTGTATATTATTTGTATCATGTAGTGTGAGCAGAATGTGGTATATTTTAACTTCAGAAGCTTTTCTTTCTCAAATTGTAAATATCAACCTTGACTTAATTTTTTTTCCTCTCATATTTGCACATAATCTGCAATATGCATGAGATTTTCGCTGTGAAACATAAGCATTGTATTGGGTAACCTGTTTCTGCACCAAGAAACAAAAACATGCAGGCGAACTGGTGTCTCTCAATTGGCGTGAGCGTTGCTGGTTGTTCAACTGATGACCTGTCTGAGTTGAACCCAAATTTTTAGGAAATAGGCACTAGGTCCTCCCATAATCCTGCACAGGACCAGGCAGGTAAAGGAAATGGACAGATGGATAGAATCTGTTTACGTACAAGCTGATTGAATGAATGATCTGCCCAAGCTAGGGGAAATGGTGGAAAGAGCTACAGCCAGATAACCCCACCCCCTCTTCCCCCACCACACCCAAAAGAATGGTAAATGGACTGTACTTATATACAGTAGCACCTTTCTATCTTATCAAGACACTCAAGCACTTTACAACACAATTTGTGTCCTCATTTACCCATTCACACAACAGTACAGTATCTAAACAGAGCTTTATCACATTCATATACTGATGGGACACACATCGGAGGCGAGGGGTTCATTGTCTACCCAGGGACACTTCAGCATGAATTTTGGTGGAATCAAACCTCCAACTCTTGTAATGGAGGAAAATTGCTCTAATTACTCAGCCACAGCCATCCTCACTTTTCCCAATGGAAAAAAAAAGAATAGAATAGAAAAGGGGGAACGAAACAGGAATCCAGGCATGATGCTTGAAAGAAACAGGTCATTGTCACAGGTCATTAGGCACAAAAACAAAACAAATCCATCACAGAGACAATAAGAACATTTCTATGTTACATTTTGACAACAACAACAATAATAAAAAAACAGTACCTGTATGTGAACTTGGAAAGATAAAAACTGGAACAATGTTAAGCCCTCTACATGATGGACCATGTATTAGGAAAAAAAAGCAATGCTCTATA
>JBBPBX010014899.1:27170-50241 GCA_038048925.1 Garcialebias charrua
AGTACCATCTGCTGCAGCTTTTCCTCTCCAAGATGGCCGATAATCAACACCACCTGACGATCACTAATCAACACCACCTGACAGCCATCACCTTGATGAGGTCCCTGACTACTTAAGGCTGCAGTTGGATGTTACTCGTCACTGGAGCATTAGCCACTAATGGTACACTTGTCTCTGGTCTGTTTATCTCGTGCTAAAGACTAAAACATTTTCTTATGGTTTCAGCTTACCTGCCTCCTCATGCCTGTTCCTGGTTCTCCCCGTGCCTTGGTTCTGGTTCTCCTTGTGCCTTGGTTCTGGTTCTCCTTGTGCCTTGCCTTCCAGCCACATGCCTGTCTGTCTTTCCATTTGAAGTCCACGTTGGTTCCCCATTGGCCATCCTCCAAACTGTAAGACAAAAACCCCTTGGATCAATTTCATCCACTTAAATTCACAAGCAAAAAACCTTTGACCCTCTCTTTCCTCCTCAGGGCTCCAGCTGATTATCTAAGCTTCACTGTAAATAATAAACACTGTAAATGGAATCTCGGAGTCTTGCCTAATTTTCATGGTCTCGTGCTGCTCCTGGTTCCTCGAGTCGTAACAGTCTTAAAGACATAAAAACCTGGATGCACCTACATTTTCTGCTTTTGAATACAGACTAGACTGAGGTTTTGGTTTTTGGACTTGACCATCTTGGGAATACATTTTTCAGTCTTTCTCTCTCCTTAGATGACATTAATCTGCCTCCAGCTCTAATGTTAAAAATATTGGTGTTATTTTTGATCAGGACATGTCTTTTATCCTCTACATTAAAAACATTATTAGGACCACCTTCTTCCTCCTGCGTAAATCACTAAAATTAGAAACATCTAAAAATGATGCAGAAAAACTGGTTCATGCATTTGTCACGTCTAGACTGGACTATAGTAATGGTTTGTTATCTGGGTGTCCAAATACTTCTTTAAAAAGTCTTCAGTTGATCCAAAATGCTGCTGCCAGAGTCTTAACTGGAGTTACTGGGAGAGATCATATCTATCCAGTTTTAGCTTCTCTCCATTGGCTCCCTGTATTGTTCCATATTTTCCTAAAAGAGCACTTTGCTCTTAGACTGCAGGTTTATTTGTGGTTCCTAGAGTTTCCAAAAGCCGAACGGGAAGAAGATTTTTCAGTTATCAAGCTCCTCTCTTGTGGAACCAACTTCCAGTTTCTGTCTGTGAGGCTGACACATTGTCCAGTTTTAAGACTTTTCTTTTTGATAAATCCTATAGTTAGGGTTATTTAAGTTTGCATTTGTGTGCATGTCTTTGTCGGGTCATTCATCTTCCTCCCTGGTGTGTCGTGTCTTTGCAGCTCCTTGGTTTTTGTGAGTACACCTCGTCAAGTTTGAGTTTTGTATTACAGCCACAGTTGAGCTTTTGAGTTTTGTTATTAAAGTATTTTTGACTTTTTACTTCCCGTGTCTCTGAGTGTCCGTCTGCACCACTGGACTCATTCCTCCCACACCACGATGGATCGTAACAGTAATGACCTGACCAAAACAGTGAGTCCAGCGGGCGAAACTTTCCAGAGACAGAAGATGACGGTTTCCGCTCGAAGGGAGCAGCCGTCATAGACGTGGTCCCTGCAGCTGCAGTTTCTGCGGCCGCTCTCATGCCTGCCATAGTCTCCGTAGTTTCTCAACCTCCTGCAGTCTCTGTTTCATTCAGTACAAGGATCACACCCAGTTCAGACTTTATTTTTCTCACCTGCCCGTTCTGTTTTTTCCTCGCCGTCTGGTCTCGGAGCGCACCGCTGAGGTTTTGACGTCTGCAGAGGTCCTGCGCCGCTGACGCATCCACGCCTTCAGGGGGTCCCAGCGCCGCTGACGCCTCTACTTTCTTCGGAGGGTCCCCGCGCCGGTGACGCCTCTACTTCGTGAGTGCTCGTGCCGCTGAGATCTCGATATCTGTTGGGGGTTCCCGCGCTGATGACATCTCTACTTTCTTCGAAGGGTCCTCACGCCGCTGGAGCCTCGACGTCTGCAGAGGTTTCCCGCACCAGGTGACGCCTCTACTGTCTTCGGAGGGTCCTCGTGCCGGTGACGTCCCTGCTACAGAGGGTCCTCGCTTCTCTGACGCCTCCGCTTCGATGGAGGGTCTCCACATCGATGACGTCACTACGTCCGATGACGTCACTACGTCCAATGACGTTTCTACGTTTGATCACGTTTTTGACGCTTGTTAGTTTTCTGGGGTTAGTCTGTGTTTAGCTCTGGTTTAGGTTTTTGCAAGTTTGGTTTTGTGTTTAGCTTTTTCGTCCCTTGTCCTGTCCCCTGTCCTTGTTTTCCTTCGTGCCCACCCTGGTTGTTGGGGGTGTTCCTTGGGGACGCCTGGGGGCATCTTTGAGGGGGAGGTACTGTAAGAGTGGCTCCCTCTGGTGGTCGTCTCCTTCCTTGCCCATCACCTTCCTTGCATCTGTTCTTGTCTCTCTAGTTTGTGTCATCTCAGGTGTGTATGATTTAGGTAATTAGGCTGTGTATATAAGTTTGCATTTGTGTGCATGTCTTTATCGGGTCATTCATCTTCCTCCCTGGTGTGTCGTGTCTTTGCAGCTCCTTGGTTTTTGTGAGTACACCTCGTCAAGTTTGAGTTTTGTATTACAGCCACAGTTGAGCTTTTGAGTTTTGTCATTAAAGTATTTTTGACTTTTTACTACTCGTGTCTCTGAGTGTCCGCCTGCACCACTGGACTCATTCCTCCAACACCCCGCTGGATCATAACAGTTATGAATTCTTAGTCAAATTCAAAGTCAACTTTACTGTCAGAACTGCAATATGTACAGGACATACACAGGATTGAAATTGCATTTCTCTCAGTCCCTCGGTGCAACAGTAACCATTTAAACACTAAAACACTAAAACATTTAATAAACATAAGCATAAAATAGTAAAAGTGTAACACTGTCCTGAGTTTTTGCATAGTAGTATAAAAGTATGAAAATTTACACCAACACTAAAACACTAAACATTTAATGAACATAAGCATAAAATGAAATAATAAAAGTGTAATACTGTCCTGAGTTTTTGCATAGTAGTATAAAAAGTATAAAAAGTATATCTATAAAATAAACTGAAGGTTCTAGCATTGACATTTGCAAAGAGTGGCAAAGCAGCATATGAGTTAATGTACACAGTATATGTATGAGGTAGTTGATGTTGGTATAGAGGCAAAGTGGCATATGCAGTAAGGCACATAAGGCACATTGGGCATCCTTAAATAAGGCTAGTCAGAGAATACTGTATATGTATCAGCAGTAGTGTAGATATAAAAGTAGTGTAAATGTAAACAGTAGTAATAAATGTAAACAGTAGTAATAAATGTAAACAGTATTAATAAATGTAAACAGTGAATGTAAACAGTAGTATGACTATAGGCAGTAATGTAATACAAACATTAGTGCAAATATGAGAAGTAGTGCAAACTGAATGAGCACATGACCGAGAGTTTAGTGAATAACCCGTTTGATGACACAGAGTCCAGTGTTAAAATCTTTGTGTTGTGTGGTAATGTGTGAGAAAGTTTTTTGTGTTAAGGCAGTTCAAATGGGAGGGGAGGCAGAGCAGGCAGAGTGTTTAGCATCCTGACTGCCTGATGAACAGAGCTGTCTCTCAGTCTGCTGGTTCGAGCCTGGAGACTCCTCAGTCTCCTCCCTGATGGCAGCAGTCTAAAGCAGCTGTGTAGTGGGTGTGTGGGATCACCTGCCATGCAGAGGGCTTTCCGAGTGAGGCGTTTGCTGTGTAAGTCCTGCAGTGAGGGCAAGGAGGTGCCGACGATCTTCTCAGCTGCTCTCACGATGCGCTGGAGGCTCTTGCGGCAGGATGCAGTACATGCACCAAACCACACAGTGATGCAGCTGGTCAGGACACTTTCTATGGCACCTCTGTAGAAGGTGCACATGATGGGGGTTGAAGCTCCAGCCCTTTTCAGCTTGCGGAGAAAGTAGAGACGCTGGTGAGCCTTCTTGGCCAGTGATGCAGTGTTCCTGCTCCAGGACAGGTCCTCTGAGACGTGCACTCCCAGGAACTTGGTGCTGTCTACTCTCTCCACTGCGGTGCTGTTGATGGTCAGAGGGGCATGTTGGGCATCCCTCTTCCTGAAGTCCACAACAATCTCCTTTGTCTTCTCCACGTTGAGAGTGAGATTGTTGTGTCCGCACCACAAGGCCAGGCGGCTCACCTCGTTCCTGTAGTCCGTCTCATCGTTGTTGCTGATGAGACCCACCACTGTTGTGTCGTCCGCAAACTTGATGAAGTGGTTGGAGCTGTATGATGGTGTGCAGTCGTGTGTTAGCAGGGTGAATAGAAGGGGGCTCAGCACACATCCTTGTGGGGCCCCTGTGTTCAATGTGATGGTGCTAGATGTGTTACTCCCGACCCGTACTGTCTGTGGTCTCCCGGTCAGGAAGTCTAGCAGCCAGTTACACATTGAGGTGTTCAGCCCCAGACTGTCCAGTTTAAGGATGAGCTGTTGGGGGATGATGGTGTTGAATGCCGAGCTGAAGTCGATGAACAGCATTCTAACATAAGAGTCCTTCGTGTCCAGATGTGTGAGAGCTGTGTGGAGGGCAGAGGAGATGGCATCGTCGGTTGAGCGATTAGGTCGGTATGCAAATTGGAAGGGATCCAGGGAGGCAGGGAGGACAGATGTGATGCTTTTCATGACTAGCCGTTCAAAGCACTTCATCAGGATGGGGGTGAGTGCTACTGGGCGATAGTCATTGAGGCATGCGGGCGTTGCCTTCTTTGGGACAGGGATGATGGTGGTGGCTTTGAAACAGGTGGGGACGATGGCCTGGCTCAGTGAGATGTTAAAGATGTCCGTGAAGACCGTTGCGAGTTCCCCTGCACAGTCCTTCAGCACACGACCAGGTATGTTGTCAGGACCAGAGGCCTTCCGGGCGTTAATCTTGATGAATGATCGCCTTACGCTGTCTGAGGACAGCGCCAGCACCTGGCCATCAGGAGAGGGGGGGAGTTTATGTGCAGGTGTGCTGTTACTTGCCTCAAACCGAGCAAAGAACTCATTCAGTTCATTCAGCGTAGAGGTTGAGCTGTCACAGGTCTGGGGGGATGGTTTGTAGTTTGTGATGGTCTGTATTCCCTGCCACAGACTGCGTGTATCCTTGCTGTCCTTGAAACGGTGAGCTATTTTCCTGGAATACTGCTTCTTGGCCTTTCTGATGCCCCGGGCCAGGTTCTTTCTGGCTGCCCTCAGGCCCACCTGATCTCCCGCTTTGAAGGCAGCATTCCTGGCTTTCAGGAGTCTGTAAACCTCTGCTGTCAGCCATGGCTTCTGATTAGCCCGAACAGTGATGGTCTTGAGGTTGGTTACATCATCAATGCACTTGGTGATGTATGAACATACAGTGTCTGAGTACTCCTGGAGACATGTGTTGTTGTTTGTGGTAGCAGCTTCTTTGAATATATTCCAATCTGTGGTGTCAAAACAGTCCTGGAGTGCCTCTGAAGACCCCTCTGGCCACACTCGTATCTGCTTGCGGACTGGTTTTGTGACTTTCACCAGTGGCCTGTATGTTGGCTTTAGCATAACACAGATATGGTCAGAAGCACCAATGTGGGGGAGGGGGAGGGCTCTATAGGCATTTTTCATGGTGGTGTAAACTTGGTCCAGTGTGTTGTTTCCTCTTGTTGCAAAGTTTATGTTTCTGTACACTCTTTAAATCTACTTGGTTGAAATCACCAGCCATGATGAGAAAAGCATCAGGGTGTGCTGTTTGCTGCTCACTGATGTGCAAATATAGTTCATTCAGTGCCTCACCTCTAACTTTGCTGTTGGAGCTTGGAGGAATATATACAGCAACAATCATAACAGCTGTAAATTCCCTCGGTAAATAGAATGGTCTGCATTTAATAGTCATAAACTCCACTAAAGGTGAGCAGTGTTTGTAGACCACAGCAGCATCCAGACACCATGCGTTGTTGATGTAAACACACAGCCCCCCTCCGCGTGACTTACGTACCACGAGGGTTCGGTCCGCTCTGTAGCATGTTAGCCTCTCAAGCTGGATAGCATGGTCCGGAACGTTGTTGTTAAGCCACGTTTCCGTGAATACAAACACACAACAGTCTCTCACAGTCTTTTGTGTCATTCGTAGCAGGCGTATATAATCCAATTTGTTGTCCAAGGAGCGTACGTTAGCCAAAACCATGGATGGGATAGCCGGCCTGTGTGGGCTAGCTGCTAGCCTTGCTCTGATACCTTCGCGCTTACCCCGCTTCTGCTTCCTGTCTCACCGCTGTGGCGCTTCCACTGCGGGTGCGATGAAGGGAGGCTCGGTGCTGGCTTCCAGAGCAGGCTGCAGGCACGTAGCTTATCCTCGAGTTTGCTGTTTATTTCCAAATGAGCGTTTTTTCCGACATCAAGCAGGAACTCACGGCTATACTTGCGGTCTTGAACACGTGGACATGACGAAGACGTGCCGGCACATTGCGGCATGCAGGACAAGACAGACGAAAGCACCGTGTTGTTGGGAGAGAGAGGAGCTGCAGCGTTTGCACGCGCCACCATCTTGATCGTGCCTCATTAGTGCACCATGATAGACATCATTCAACATCCGGAGGGTGCTTGTAGGAGCATTCATGTAGAGAATCAATCAATCAATCAATCAATCACCTTTATTTAACCAGGTAGAGCCAGTTGAGATCGAGATCTCTTTTACAAGGGTGACCTGGTCAAGTGGTCAGCAGCACACGTCACATTGGCAATAGGCATTTGCACTTATCAAAAGAAAATAAAGAAAACTACAATCACAGTAAACAGATGTTGACAGTTCAAAACCAACAGGATATGACAGATTTCTATATACATTATATACAAAACAAGCAGACAGACCTCGGTTGGGTAAATAAAGTTAAAAAAATCAACAATGACATGTATATTGGATAAGTAATGGTTAGAAACATCTGCAATGGTCAAGTTTCTTGATGACATTTTCTACTACGGTTGACATAAAGGATCCAGGAGAGATGAATGTTGATAGTTTCAGATCTTTCTGTAAGTTGTTCCAGGCTGAGGGGACGGCGAAGCTGAATGCTCTTTTTCCTAGTTCAGTTCTGACAGGAGGAACTGACAGGAGGACTAAATCGTTAGAGCGCAGGGAGTAATGACTGTGTGATGTTTGTATTAAGGAGGTGAGGTATGACGGGACTAGGTTTAGGAGGGTCTTGTAGATGAAGGATATCCAGTGAGTGTATCTGCGAGTGCTGAGAGATGACCAGCCAGATTTTACGTAAAGCTCACAGTGATGAGTGCGATAACTGGAGTCAGTAATGAACCGAAGGGCACCGTGGTAAATGGAGTCTAAGGACTGTAGGTATTTTGATGCAGCACTCATGTACAGCACGTCACCATAATCTAGTATTGGCATGAATGTTGCAGCTACTAATGTTCTCCTGGCTTTGCATGAGAAGCAGGATTTGTTTCTGAAGAAGAAACCTAGCTTCAGTTTGAGTTTAGTGGCCATTTTGGAGATGTGGGTTTTAAAAGACAGTTCAGTGTCAATGTTGAAACCTAGATATTTGTAGGTGGAGACCATTTCTATTTGTTTACCCTCTTGGGTTCCAATTTGAGGTGGGTTCTCTGGTTGTTGCTTTCTGTTGGCAAGAACCATGAACTTGCTTTTGTCGGTTGTAATGTCACCGTAATCAATGGAGGGAAGGAAAGTCACAGATAGGCGTTTCCTAGCATTCAGTGTTAGACATGATCTGTTTCTGAAAAAGAAACCCAGTTTAACTTTCAGTTTCTTCACTAGGTATTCCACGTGGAGTTTAAAAGAGAGATGTGAATCGACCAGGATACCCAAATATTTATAGGAATCAACAAACTCAATAGGAACACCATTTGAGGATAAAATCAGAGGAAGATCTGCTGGGACAGACTTCCTACTTGAAAAAAACATCCCTTTTGTTTTATCAGCATTTAGGACAAGTTTGAGACGGAACAAATCTGACTGGATGATGTCAAAAGCGGATTGCAGTAACTGGAAAGCCTTAGCTACTGTTTTAGCTCGGCAATAAACAACTGTATCATCAGCATAGAAATGTAAGGATGCATCAGGGATGCTCTGACCTACATTAGCTATGTAGATTGTAAAGAGGTTGGTCCTAAAACTGAGCCTTGTGGTACACCATTTTTAACTGTTAAATAGCTGGAAGATAGCTGGATTCAGGAGGAGCAATGTGGTTTTCGTGCTGGTCGTGGAACACTGGACCAGCTCTACACCCTCAGCAGGGTCCTGGAGGGTGCGTGGAAGTTTGCCCAACCAGTTTACATGTGCTTTGTGGACTTGGAGAAGGCATTCGACTGCGTCCCTCGGGGGGTTCTGTGGGGGGTACTCCGGGAGTATGGGGTACCAGGCCCTTTGATATGGGCTGTTAGGTCCCTGTACGACCGGTGTCAGAGCTTGGTCCGCATTGCTGGCAGTAAGTCAGACTCGTTTCCAGTGAGAGTTGGACTCCGACAAGTTTGCCCTTTGTCACCAATTCTGTTCATAACTTTTATGGACAGAATTTCTAGGTGCAGCCAAGGTGTTGAGAGGATCCGTTTTGGTGACCTTAGAATCACTTCTCTGTTTTTTTGCAAATTATATGGTCCTATTGGCTTCATCAGGTCATGATCCACAGCTTTCACTGGAGTGGTTTGCAGCCGAGTGTGACGCGGCCGGGATGAGGATCAGTTCCTCCAAATCCAAGGCCATGGTCTTGAGCCGGAAAAGGGTAGCGTGCCCACTCCGGGTTAGGGTGGATGTTCTGCCCCAAGTGGAGGAGTTTAAGTATCTCGGGGTCTTGTTCACGAATGAGGGGAAACTGGAGCATGAGATCGATAGGCGGATAGGTGCAACGTCGGCAGTGAAGCGGGCGCTGAACCAGTCTGTCTTGGTGAAGAAAGAGCCCAGTCAAAAGGCAAAGCTCTCAATTTACAGATCGATCTACGTTCCCACCCTCATCTATGGTCATGAGCTTTGGGTTGTGACCGAAAGAACGAGATCTCGGATACAAGCGGCTGAAATGAGTTTTCTCCGCAGGGTGTCTGGACTCTCCCTTAGAGATAGGGTGAGAAGCTCAGTCATCCGGGAGGGACTCAGAGTAGAGCCGCTGCTTCTCCACATCGAGAGGAGCCAGTTGAGGTGGCTCGGGCATCTGGTTAGGATGCCTCCTGGACGCCTCCCTGGTGAGGTGTTCCGGGCATGTCCCACTGGGAGGAGACCCAGAGGAAGACCCAGGACACGCTGGAGGGACTATGTTTCTCGGCTGGCCTGGGAACACCTTGGGATTCCCCCAGAGGAGCTGGCCCAAGTGGCTGGGTAGAGGGAAGTCTGGGCCTCCTTACGGAATAAGCAGAAGAGAAAGGATGGATGGATGGATGGATGAATGGATAATCTCTTTAGAATGATTTGTTCCATTAGTTTTGTAGAGATCTAGTAGAGTGCTGTATGAATGGGTAAATGAGGGTGCAGATAGTGTAAAGAGCTTTGAGTGTCTTGATAAGATAGAAAGACGCTTTATAAGTTCAGTCCATTTACTATTTACGATTTAATCATTTCTACCTTAACATGTTTTTTTGTCTTTCCTCCTATTTTTTTCTGTTCTGGCTCTTGACGGAGGCAGTCGCTTCAGTCCTTTCCTCCCCCGTCCTCCCCCCCCCCCCCCCTGCTGCTGCCTGCAGCTCCTCAGAAAAGCACCTCGAACGCAAATTAAGATGGATTGGAGGTATGGGCATTCGATTCTACGAACAAGATTTCAACAGAAGGCAAGGCACGGGGGGAGCCGGTCCATCCTTACAGAGTGACGAAGAGGATACGCCATGGATTCCTGTTGGATGGTGTGTGTCTCGCTCTCTGTGCTGTGCTCTGTGGAGGAGGTGAAGAATCTGGATTATATTGGATTATGATGGCAGCACTTTGCTTTTTGGCGTTTTGTGGAGCACTGGCCTATCGCATACGAGGGATACTTCAGCAGGACTTAATGCCTGGAGCACCCGACGTCTGGTCTGCGCGGTGACCTCGAGAAATCATCTGTTTGCGAGCTTATCCGGAAGGTGAACAGATCACCCACTCGGATTGGGACTCTGGACGCTGTACTGGTCAACATCTGAGGTCAGAGCTTGGATCAGTGGAAAAAAGTCCCGAATTGGATCATTTTTGGAACAGAGTCGCCCTTACAGACTCAAGGCTGCAGAAATTACAATGTGAGCCTGAAGTGAAAATATTTGTCATTCTTATCTGACTCCCTTGGAAACAGCCTTGGAAAAGGCTGGATATCTAATTTCTCCTGAGACGTGTTTTACTGAGGACAAACAGCTGCTCCTCTTGTCTTGTCCGCTACCCCCCCCCCCCCGGAGAACTTTTCTATGAGCGTTATCGGAGGCCGACTGGTTACATCTCAGACTGTTGCTATCTGGCATGTCTCATGAACAGAAATCTCCCTGCCTCAGTCTCAAAATGCAACATGTAACTGTCTTAAATGTGCTTATGGTATAGTTTTTACTGTCTCATGCGGTGTCTTGGCAGACAAAATGTGATACATTTTTTTAAATACCAACGCTGTGACCCTCATGGTACTTTCCTTGTTTTTCACACCTTTGAACTTCATCCCGACACAGATGAGAGAGGCCGCGCTGAAGAACATAATGTGATTTGATGTCTCATGTGGTCTGAATAGGCAACAGCTTCACACACTCACCCCCCCCCCCCCTTCAGGATGACTGTGCGTACATATTCACGCTGTATTGGTGAAAACTTGTGCAATGTTAATAAAAGTACTCTGACTCTGACTCTGAAAGTCCACCTGGACTATAAAAAGTTCATCTGGACTATAGAAAGTATACCTGGACTGTCCAGGTATACTTTCTATAGTCCAGGTGTACGTTATATAGTCCAGGTGAACTTTCTATAGTTCAGGTGTACGTTCTATAGTCCAGGTAGACTTTCTATAGTCCAAGTGAACTTTCTATAGTCCAGGTTTACTTTCTATAGTCCAGGTATACTTTCTATATTCCAGTTGAAGTTTCTATAGTCCAGGTGTACTTTCTATAGTTCAGGTGTACGTTCTATAGTCCAGGTGAACTTTATATTGCCCATATGTACTTTCTATAGTCCAGGTGAACTTTTTATAGTCCAGATGTACTATCTATAGTGCAGGTGTACTTTCTACGGTCCAGGTGAACTTTTTATAGTTCAGGTTGACTTTCTATAGTCCAGGTGTACTTTCTATATTCCTGGTATACTTTCTATAGTCTAGGTATACTTTCTATAGTCCAGGTGAACTTTCTATAGTCCAGGTGTACTTTCTATAGTTCAGGTGTACTTTCTATAGTCCAGTATACTTTCTATAGTCCAGGTGAACTTTCTGTAGTCCAGGTTTACTTTCTATAGTCCAGGTATACTTTCTATAGTCCAGGTGAACTTTCTATAGTCCAGGTGAACTTTCTATAGTCCAGGTGTACTTTCTATAGTTCAGGTGTACGTTCTATAGTCCAGGTATACTTTATTTAGTCCAGGTGTACTTTCTATAGTCCAGTATACTTTCTATAGTCCAGGTGTACTTTCTATAGTCCAGGTGAACTTTCTATAGTCCAGGTGTACTTTATATAGACCAGGTATACTTTCTATAGTCCAGGTGTACTTTATATAGTTCAGGTGTACTTTCTATAGTCCAGGTATACTTTCTATAGTCCAAGTGTATTTTCTATAGTCCAGGTGTACTTTCTATAGTCCAGATATACTTTATATAGTCCAAGTGTACTTTCTATAGTCCAGTTGTACTTTCTATAGTCCAGGTATACTTTCTATAATCCAGGTGTACTTTCTATAGTTCAGGTGTACTTTCTATAGTCCAAGTTTACTTTCTATAGTCCAGGAGTACTTTCTATAGTTCATGTGTACTTTCTATAGGCCAGGTATACTTTCTATAGTTCAGGTGTACTTTCAACAGTCCAGGTGTACTTTCTATAGTCCAGGTGTACTTTCTATAGTTCAGGTGTACGTTCTATAGTCCAGGTATACTTTCTATAGTCCAAGTGAACTTCCTGTAGTCCAGGTTTACTTTCTATAGTCCAGGTATACTTTCTATAGTCCAGGTGAACTTTCTATAGTCCAGGTGAACTTTCTATAGACCAGGTGTACTTTCTATAGTTCAGGTGTACGTTCCATAGTCCAGGTATACTTTCTATAGTCCAGGTGTACTTTCTATAGTTCAGGTGTACTTTCTATAGTCCAGTATACTTTCTATAGTCCAGGTGTACTTTCTATAGTCCAGGTGAACTTTCTATAGTCCAGGTGTACTTTATATAGTTCAGGTGTACTTTCTATAGTCCAGGTATACTTTCTATAGTCCAGGTGTACTTTCTATAGTCCAGGTGTACTTTCTATAGTCCAGGTATACTTTCTATTGTCCAGGTATACTTTCTATAGTCCAAGTGTACTTTCTATAGTCCAGGTGTACTTTCTATAGTCCAGGTATACTTTCTATAGTCCAGGTGTACTTTCTATAGTCCAGGTGTACTTTCTATAGTCCAGGTGTACTTTCTATAGTCCAGGTGTACTTTCTATAGTCCAGGTGTACTTTCTATAGTCCAGGTGTACTTTCTATAGTCCAGGTGTACTTTCTATAGTCCAGGTGTACTTTCTATAGTCCAGGTGTACTTTCTATAGTCCAGGTGTACTTTCTATAGTCCAGGTGTACTTTCTATAGTCCAGGTGTACTTTCTATAGTCCAGGTGTACTTTCTATAGTCCAGGTGTACTTTCTATAGTCCAGGTGTACTTTCTATAGTCCAGGTGTACTTTCTATAGTCCAGGTGTACTTTCTATAGTCCAGGTGTACTTTCTATAGTCCAGGTGTACTTTCTATAGTCCAGGTGTACTTTCTATAGTCCAGGTGTACTTTCTATAGTCCAGGTGTACTTTCTATAGTCCAGGTGTACTTTCTATAGTCCAAGTGTACTTTCTATAGTCCAAGTGTACTTTCCATAGATCAGGTATACTTTATATAGTCCAGGTGTATTCTCTATAGTCCAGGTGTACTTTCTATATGCCTGGCATACTTTCTATAGTCCAGGTGTACTTTCTATAGTCCAGGTGAACTTTCTATAGTCCAGGTTTACTTTCTATAGTCTAGGTGTACTTTCTATAGTTCAGGTGTACTTTCTATAGTCCAGGTATACTTTCTATAGTCCAGGTTTACTTTCTATAGTCCAGGTGTACTTTCTATAGTCCAGGTATACTTTCTATAGTTCAGGTGTACTTTCTATAGTCTAGTATACGTTCTATAGTCCAAGTGTACGTTCTATAGTCCATGTGTACTTTCTATAGTTCAGGTGTACTTTCTATAGTTCAGGTGTACTTTCTATAGTCCAGGTATACTTTCTATAGTCCAGGTGTACTTTCTATATTCCAGGTGTACTTTCTATAGCCCAGATGTACTTTTTATAGTCCAGGTGAACTTTCTACAGTATATATGAATGTTTCTGTTCAGTGTCCTGAGACAATGTATGTTGTGACTTGGAGCTATAGAAATAAACTCCTGATGCATGCGCAATAATCCAGGTAGAAAAATCTAAAAAATGCAGGGGGCAGGTACGTGTTTTGGACCTAGGGGGTATAGAGTGTGCATCGGGATTATGAATGGAACATGTCGTTATTGTATGTCTTTCTGTGAGTGAGGGTGAGGATGAGGGTGGGTCTGAGTGAGTGTATCTGTGTATGAATGTTTAAGTGTCAGGCTGGGACTTGGACTGCCCCTTCTCTGATACTTCTGAGGCTACTAGTGTCGCGCTCCTACCACGTGGCCCCCTGGTGGGTGTTCCTTTGCCTGGGGGCGTGTTTGGGGCCCTCACTATCTGGGGTTGGGCGCTTGGGCATTTGTCGGCTCGGCCTGGTGGCTGCCTGGTGGGGCTTGTGTCCTCTGGTCCTTTCGGGTCTGGGCCTGAGGGATGAGCGTCCCCGGTGCCCGGGCCTCGGTGACCGGCCCTGGGGCTAAGTCAGTGCAGCGGGCTCCGGCGGGGGCCTATGAATTTGTCGCGTTTGACCCCGGGGGGTCATTGTATGTGGTCGCTGGTGGGGTTCGTCCGGTTCTTCCCCTTGGTCGGATCTGGGGAGTGGGCGAGTGGCTCGTCCTGTTCGGGTGGCCCTGGGTACTCTGGGCTCGGGGTCCTTCCTGGAGTCTTGGGCTTTGATCGCCCCTTCGTCTGCTTCGGGCTTTGGGGGGGCGGATCTCTGATGCTTCACGCTCGCTACTAAATGTTCTATTGGAGGAACCTTATTCAGTTATGCATGCTCACAACCTCACACAAATTAATGCAGGGATGTATATGTAGATATATGCAGATATGTAGATGGGTATATGAAGGAATATAAATGAATACTCTGGATTCAGAGCAGCTCACAGTACTGAGACTGCACTGCTGAGAGTAACAAATGATGTCCTCATGGCTGCTGACACTGGTTCTCCCTCCATCCTTGTCCTCCTTGACCTCACTGCAGCCTTCGACACTGTGGACCATAATATCCTCCTCCACCGTCTTCATGTGGAGGTCGGTCTCTGTGACATTGTCCTGGACTGGTTCAGATCTTTCCTCTCCGATAGGCTGGAATGTGTTAGCCTTGGCAATGCCACTTCCCAGACAGTCGGTGTCTCCTGTGGTGTCCCTCAGGGGTCAGTTCTGGGGCCCCTGCTGTTTTCCCTCTACATGCTGCCTTTAGGTCAAATTATCAATCAGTTCAACATTTCTTTTCACTGCTATGCCGACGACACGCAGCTTTACATCAGGACTGGAACATCATCATCATCCCTATCTCCGTCTTCACTCACTGTTCTCTCTGCCTGCCTGGAGGAAATAAAGGCATGGATGAATCAGAATTTTCTTCAATTAAACTGCTCGAAGACTGAGGCCATATTGATTGGCACCCCTCACCAGATACAAACATCAACTTTAACAACAATCTCCTTCTCTGGTCAAGACATCCCCCTCTCCACCTCTGTTACAAATCTTGGAATAAAAATGGACTCTCATCTTACATTTGAAAATCACATTAAGCATCTGTTTAAAACCTGCTTCTTCCATCTTCGAAACATCTCCAGACTTCGCCCATCTCTGACTTTTCCTGATGCTGAGAAACTCGTCCATGCCTTTGTCTCCTCCAGGCTCGACTACTGCAACTCCCTGTTTATTGGTATCCCTGGCAAAAACCTTCAGAAACTTCAATACATTCAAAACAGTGCAGCAAGGATTCTGTTGAGAGTTCGTAAATTTGAACATATTACACCCATTCTCCATAACCTCCATTGGCTTCCTGTCACCTACAGAATTCAGTACAAAACTGCTCTCATTACCCATCAATGCTTGCACGGCACTTCACCTGACTATCTAAAGGACATTCTTGCACCATATTCATCCACCCGGTCTCTACGATCACAGAACAGTAATTTCCTTCATATTCCTCGGACCAAGTTGAGGACCATGGGAGACCGAGCATTCTGTGTGGCTGCCCCCCGCCTGTGGAACTCCCTCCCTGACGACCTGAGAGCTCCACAGTCACTGGTTGACTTTAAAAGCAGCATAAAGACCTTTCTTTTTAAGCAAGCCTATTCTGCCTCCACATGATTTTATCTTTGATCTTAGCTGATATCATTATTGATTTTACTTGATTTTATCACTTGTTTTATTTTGATCTTTGCTTTATTACACTTTGAGATTTTTATTAATGAAAAGTGCATTATAAATGGAATTCATTATTATTATTATTATTATTATATCAGAGTCAGAGTCAGAGTCAGAGTCAGAGAGTCTTTATTGTCATTTGCACCGCATGTGGTACATGTGATGAAAACGAGATTATGTACACGGGGTCCCAGTTACATCCAACAACAAATGCAAGAGAAAAACAGTAATAACATCTAGAATTAACTAAGAAAAACATCAACTAGTAATACACTAAGCCTAATATAGTGGGAATAAACAGCAGCACGAACATGAGTTTGTATGAGCAGATGGTCACAGATGAACACAGCAACAAGAAAACAGATCAGCATCAGCACAATGTGATATTTTGCAGTGTTTATTTTTTATTTTATTTTTATTTATTCATGAGTCTAACAGCCTCAGGGTAGAAGCTGTTCCTCAGTCTAGTGGTTCTACATTTGATGCTCCTCAACCTCCGTCCTGAGGGGAGTGGGGCAAAGAGTGAGTGTGCTGGATGAGTGAGGTCTTTCATGATGCAGGTGGCTCTTTTCCTGCATCTGGAGGTGTAAATGTCTGTGATGGTGGGGAGACTGACTCCAACAGACTTCTGTGCAGCCTTCACCACTCTCTGTAGAGCTTTCCTCTCTTCAACTGTGCAGCCTCCATGCCACACGTTGATGCTGGAGCACAGGATGCTCTCCACTGCACACCTGTAGAACGAGGTGAGAACTGGGCTGCTCAGACCAGCTCGTCTCAGCCGTCTGAGGAAGTAGAGTCTCTGATGACCTTTCTTGATCAGGCTGGTGGTGTTGTTGCTCCAGCTGAGGTTATCATTCATGTGTACACCCAAGTATTTGTAGCTGGAGACCACTTCCACTGCAGATCCACCTATGTTCAGTGGGGCGTGGGTGTGTTTGTTCCTTCTGAAGTCCACAATCATCTCCTTTGTCTTCTTCACATTCATGTGAAGATTATTCTCTTTGCACCAGCTCTCCAGGTGTTCCACCTCCTGTCTGTAGCTGGACTCATCATTGTTTGTGATGCATCCCACCACCGCTGTATCATCTGCAAACTTAACAATATGACAGCCTGGAAGTGTGGCTGTACAATCATATGTGAGCAGAGTGAACAGAAGGGGGCTCAGCACACATCCTTGAGGAGAGCCAGTGCTGAGGGTTATGGTGGAGGAGGAGAAGTTGTGGATCTTCACGGACTGTGGTCTGTCTGTTAAGAAGTCTAGTACCCAGTTACAGATGGAGGGGCTTAGTCCAAGTGTAGATAGTTTGTCTATCAGAGTTTGGGGGATCATGGTGTTGAAGGCAGATGTGAAGTCCACAAAGAGCAGACGCACGTATGAGTCCTTCTGATCCAGGTGGGTGAGAGCAGTGTGGACCAAAGAGGAGATGGCGTCCTCTGTTGATCGGTTCTCACGGTATGCATATTGATGAGGGTCCTCGTTGATGTTGACGGTTGTCTTGATGTGGGACATGACCAGTTTCTCAAAACATTTAGCGACTATCGGGGTGAGGGCCACCGGTCTATAGTCATTCAGACCAGTCACTGTGGAGCTCTTTGGGACTGGGATGATGGTGGCGGTCTTCAGGCAGGTGGGAACTGACTCCAGTGCAAGTGAGGTGGTGAAGATGTCAGCCAGCACCTCACAGAGCTGGTCCGCACATTCCTTCAGAACTTTCCCTGGGATGTTGTCTGGTCCGGTTGCTTTATGAGGATTAATCTTTCTGAGACTGCCTCTCACTTCTGCTGCGGTCACTTTGAGGTGCTCCTCGTCTGGTGATGAGGTGAGTCTGGTGCTAGCAGGTCTGTTTGGATCATCAAAACGTGCATAAAACTTATTGAGGGCATCAGGCAGAGATGGGTCCCTGGGGCATTGTTTGTTCTGTATGTATACTGTATATATATTTGTAGGAATGGGTATGTGTATTTATAGAAATCTACTGCAAGGTCATGAAGATTATTAGTCTTTATGCGTGTATGTTTCGTTGCTGTGTTCTGTCATGTACTTTGCAGGATTGCGGACGGAGGTTAGGTGTGTTTGCCGTGTGCTCTTTTTGTGGATAATTGTTGTTTTGTTGTCTTACTTTCTCTTTTCTTTCTCTCTATTAAAAAAATACATATTGGAGTGAGAGGATGGCTATAAGGTGAGAAGGGAGGCCATCTATAAATGGGGAGAAAAAAAAGAAAAATCTAAAAAATTTAAATCTGGTCCTCTGGACATTCAAAAAACAAACAAAAACTATTAAAAAATTGTAGAAACGTTTCGTCTTTTGTCCAAAAGACTTTTTCAGTCTGAGATGCTGTATTCAGTTCAGTCTTATAAATAGCACCCTCTCACAGTGGATCAACCAGTTTGTTGATGACAGCTGAAACCAGCTGCTCACATGATCAAGGAGGACCATCAGCCTAACGATGGATCGTTAGCACCCTGATGGTTGTTTGCTATTCACAGAGGGCTGAGTGATACTAGCAATAACAGCATTGTAAGAGGGGGACAGTTGAACCCGGAGGCCTCCACCTCTGTTTAATGATGGACGGTTTCTTTTCACAAAGATGGCCTCCTTTACTCCTCTCTCAAACCATCGTTCCTCTCTATCAAGGATGTGAACATCTTCATCCCTGAAAGAGTGACCGCTGGCCTGGAGATGAGTGTAGACTGCAGAGTCCTGACCTGATGATGTTGATCTTCTGTGCTGGTCCATCCTTTTGGCCAGTGGCTGTTTAGTTTCCCCGATGTAAGACTGATCACCCTCCTGACACTGACCAACATACACAATATTACTCTGTTTTTGCCGGGGGACTGGATCTTTGGGATGAACCAGCCACTGGGACGTTGTGTTTAAAAAATAAATGTCTCAATGTCTCTGAAAGTCCCACAACATACGGAATGTTGCGGTCATTCCATTAAAACAGATCAGAGCAATGGAAGGTGAGCACGACAGAGACTGAAGCAAACAAAACACGCCAGGTCCATTTGATTTTATGAACTAAATTTGATGTTAGAGCCTGTTCCCAATTCAGGTTCGATTTTCAGGCCAAACTTATGTTTATATGTGTTTATACCAAAAGGCTACCTGTTTCATCTCACAACAGATCTTATAAGACTTTTATAAAGTTTGAAGCCAAGTTCTTTGATTACTTTGAGTCACACTAAAGTCAGCTTCACAGCACCTTCAACACAAATGAACTCCATCACTTTACATGCTGGGACCTTCCCTTTACCAGGAAGTGAAATGAAAAACAAAAATAATTATCAACTGCTGATGTGAGACGCAGGCGATCATCTAACTGCCTGTTTGGGCTTGATTGCGTTCAGCTGTTTGTCTGTTAGCAAAATAATTAATTAACCCATAAATGGATTTGAATAAAATTCTCAGAAAATGTTCAGTAGATGCACAGAGAGAAATTTTTAACTTCTGCTGATCCTGCTCAAGATGGCTGTCACAGCTGGCCAACTACACTGGACACTAAAATGCTATGATTCAGTCAAATTTACAGATGCTGAACTAAAATGTGGTGCATCACAATATGAATCGTTAGAGCATGAACTTTGGTGTTTTGAACCATGACTGTGGACCAGACGGTGGTCTCTGATACACCTTCGTCTATTTGAACGGTCCCAGTGACACCTTTTCACTGATACTTTCAGTAAAAAGACATTAACACTATTTTATTACATTTAGTTTAAATCAAAACACAATAAGTCATAAGAGACTTTCTTATTCCTTTATTTTGTGTTAATGAATAACCTTGTGTTACTTGTATAAGCATTATTGAATCCAATGTTTGATAGTCAAAGACTGTTTAATTCAAACTGTTAATTCAAGTTGGAAATCCAATGTTATTTCAAAATGTTGATCATTATTCATTTTTCTTCTCAAACCTTCAGTGAAGATTCAGTGACACTGTTTATCTCATTTTAGTTTGAGCTCAGGACAATCTCCACACGCAAAGACTTTTTGTTTTTGTCCTATTTAATAATCAAGATGAATAATATCTGTTTTTGCTATTATCATTAATAAGTTTCCATATGTGATGCTGTGATGACGTTTTGTTTTAATCAAACCAACAGGTCAACAGTGTTTTGCTTAAAGTGTTAAGGCAAATGAATCAGTTTTTATCATAAAATTCTGGCATCTGAAACTAACACTTTATCCTTCTGACAAACTAATCTCTTGACCCCCTTTCAACGTGTTGATGTCATCCTCACATCCTCTTCTGATGCCATTCGGCCAATCAGAAAACAATACGTTTTCTGGATCAAGTCTCAGTTAAAGCCTCACTTCCTATCTTCCCTCTTCAGTTGCTGGGAGGAAGTTGACATGAAATGACATTCTCTTTAAGCTGGGGAACTTGGACCAAGCATCAAAGGTCCAGTTCAACAGCAGAGTTAATAGCAAGACTGCTGTAAACTCACCAGTAAAGGATTTATAACATGCCTGTTATAAATTCACTTCAAGCTGTAAAAGCTCCATCTGAATGAATTTTCCTCCAAGGAAAGTTTTATTCTGAAACTCAAACCAGGAACTGCCGTTACTTCGGTTCGAGTCGAGGCAGACGTCTGGAGACGCTGAGAACGGTAAACGAACTGACCAGTTTGACCAACTGGGGACTGACCGTCTTCACGAGGTAACAAAGTCATCAAATGCTTTGCCAAGTCGTGCCAACGTGTAGCCGAGATCGGCCGGAAAGCTGCCATGTTTTCCTGGTTAAACACACCACTCCATTTCCTTTCATCCTCTATTTTCTCTTCCCTGAAATTTTCTTCTTATTTCCTTTAAGACAGTCAACCAAACTTTAAGTTTATTGTGCCTGTAGCAAAGTTAATATAAGACCCTTAACTTGTTCTGTTGCCTCTAAGTTTAATCTGTGAACAGTTAGCTATAGGAAATTTCGATCGATCCAAATATGTATAAATGTGTGATGTTATTTAATGATTTGTTAATTGTCAGGATGGCTCCCTCTGCTGGTCCTTCATGTAATATGTTCGGTTTGCTCCTATGTTTTAGATTGATTACTCCCCAGGTGTTTTGTGTTCCCATGATTAGTTCCTCACCTTTATATTCTGGGCTCTCCTGCCTCTCAAGCAGGGGAGCATTAAGTGTAATACCTACACCAGCATGGTCGGATGTCCTGTTCAGTTAAGTGCTTGTTTTTGAATTTTGAGTTTTGTAAATTAAAAGACTGTTTTTTGATACTCTCCTGGAGGTCTTGCTTGCACTTGGGTCTCAACCACACCCCGACCGTGACATTAATTAAATGATTCAGTTAATAAATTGATGTTTCATGTCTTTACATCTCATCACCAAGTAACATAATTATTGGTATTAAACTGAAAAAGAGAGAACATGTGAATTAATGATGTATTTTTGTGTCAGTCTAAACCCTGCCCAATTTACATCTAAAATATAGGTAAATCAGTAAACTGATAAATGCCTATATATTATTACAACTGCCTCAGAGAAGTTGATGGGGGAGAGGGTGGGCCCCGGAGGCCATCTTATCACCAGCAAACTGATTTTTTCTACTAAGGGAGGGAGCTGTTTGTGAGACTCAGTTTGTTTGAGGCTCCTCGGACTGGTGAAGTCTTTTGGATGAAGGATGAAACGTCTCAGCAAAAAAAAAAAAAACATCCAGATGACCTGTCTGAACATTGTTTGATTAACTGTTAGATGAACAGCTACAATTTATAAAGATTTATATACATTAGATAAACAAACATATTTGATGACAAATAACGAAACCTTGACCATTTGAAATCTACCAAATGAGCACCATCACAGCTGACTTACTTTAGTGAACACAAAACTAGCAATGAGTCAATACTTCTGTCGTATTTGGGTGTTAAACCACTAATATTTATAACCCTAACTAATATAAACATTGCACAAACAGAACATTACAGATTTTTAAGACTTTTGGGTTGCAAGAATAGAATAGAATAGAATAGAAACAGCCTTTATTGTCCCACGGATGGGAAATTCAAGTGTAACAGCAGCAACAGATTAAAAGATTTGCACAAAAGTTCCTAAATGTTAAGAACAATATATAAAGAAATTAGATAAAATATATCAATAATATTGTTCAATATGTATTGAACATTGATCAGGACTATTTACAGGCAGAGTGTGTGTTTTATCAGAGGTCAGCATGTATTTAATCTTTACTGAGTTTGTGGGGAGCAGTGATGTTGTAGAGTCTAACAGCGGGAGGAAGGAGCTGCGGTGATGCTCCTTTGTGCATGTAGGATAATAATAATGAATTCAATTTATAACGCGCTTTTCATTAGTGAAAATCTCAAAGCGCTACACACATTGAATGCTACACACATTCGTACACCGGTAGCGGCAAACTACCATGCAAGGTGCTTTCCAGTCCTACCGGGAGCAACTCGGGGTTAAGTGTCTTGCCCAAGGACACAACGACACATGGTGTGGGGAACCGGGATTCGAACCGCCAACCTTCCGATCGGGGGACGACTGCCACTACCACTACGCCACGGCCGCCCCCACAAACAGATGCAGGATGCAGTGATCTGTGCATGTAGGATGCAGTGATCTGTGCATGTAGGATGCAGTGATCTGTGCATGTAGGATGCAGTGATCTGTGCATGTAGGATGCAGTGATCTGTGCATGTAGGATGCAGTGATCTGTGCATGTAGGATGCAGTGATCTGTGCATGTAGGATGCAGTGATCTGTGCATGTAGGATGCAGTGATCTGTGCATGTAGGATGCAGTGATCTGTGCATGTAGGATGCAGTGATGTGTGCATGTAGGATGCAGTGATGTGTGCATGTAGGATGCAGTGATCTGTGCATGTAGGATGCAGTGATCTGTGCATGTAGGATGCAGTGATCTGTGCATGTAGGATGCAGTGATCTGTGCATGTAGGATGCAGTGATCTGTGCATGTAGGATGCAGTGATGTGTGCATGTAGGATGCAGTGATCTGTGCATGTAGGATGCAGTGATCTGTGCATGTAGGATGCAGTGATCTGTGCATGTAGGATGCAGTGATGTGTGCATGTAGGATGCAGTGATCTGTGCATGTAGGATGCAGTGATCTGTGCATGTAGGATGCAGTGATCTGTGCATGTAGGATGCAGTGATCTGTGCATGTAGGATGCAGTGATCTGTGCATGTAGGATGCAGTGATCTGTGCATGTAGGATGCAGTGATCTGTGCATGTAGGATGCAGTGATCTGTGCATGTAGGATGCAGTGATCTGTGCATGTAGGATGCAGTGATCTGTGCATGTAGGATGCAGTGATCTGTGCATGTAGGATGCAGTGATCTGTGCATGTAGGATGCAGTGATCTGTGCATGTAGGATGCAGTG
>JBBPBX010014900.1:0-12373 GCA_038048925.1 Garcialebias charrua
TGTCTGCTGCAGCGCAACGGTTCTCCCAGGACGAACTCTTTGGACAGCTGTGGCTTGATTAATTGGACATCTCCCAGGCGGTGGTATTAATTCTGCCGTGGTGTACTACTGTCTTTATCGAATTGCACTTTCATTGTTGCCAGGAGTTATTACTGCCTTTTTAACTGTGTATTTTAAATTTAGGATTTTTTATTAAACAAATTGTGCAATTTATTGGTGTTTGTGTGAAGTGTCTCCTGCCTCATCTTCTGCAACGGGTCTAAAGTGCCTAAAGGGTAACTTTTAATAAAGTTTTTAACCAAATTCATTTTTTTAAATAGATTATTTTTTTTAAACTAAAAGTTGCCTAAAGTATTTTTTTACCCATACCCGTTCGGCTACAAATATAAAAAAGTTACAAAACAATTCTAAGTTTTCACCAATTGCACGTCACTTATACAGTACAGTATTCTGATACCTACTTGACACTGCAGACTACGTGATGGTGTAACGACACTGCAACGTGATGATGTAATGACGCTGTTCGTCTGTCTGCTCACTGCTTTGAGGTTAAAAAAAGAAAAATATGAGCATATTTTGCACAGAAATGACATTGAAAACATTAAAACCTCTACCACCGCATGTGGTACATGTGATGAAACGAGATTATTTACACCGGGTCCCAGTAACATCCAACAACAAAAAAATGTAAGAGAAGAACAGTAGTAACATCTAAGATATGATCTAAGAAAAACATCAGCTAAAAATACACTAAGCACCAATGTACCGTAATAGAAAAACATCAATACAAGCAGCAGCACGAGCATGAGTCCGTATGAGCAGATGGTCACAAATGAACAGCAACAGGAAAACAGATCAGCATGATGTGATATTTTGCAGTGATTATTCTTATCATGTATTATTCATGAGTCTAACAGCCTCAGGGTAGCAGCTGTTCCTCAAGTGGTTCAACATTTGATGCTCAACCTACTTCCTGAGGGGAACAGGGCAAAGATTGTGTATGCGCTGGATGAGTGTGGTCCTTCATGATGCAGGTGGCCCTCTTCTTGCATCTGGAGGTGTAGATGTCTGTGATGGTGGGGAGACTGACTCCAACAGACCTCTGTGCAGCCTTCACCACTCTCTGCAGAGCTTTTTTTCTGCAGCTGTGCAGCCTCCATGCCACACGTTGATGCTGGAGCACAGGATGCTCTCCACTGCACACCTGTAGAAGGAGGTGAGGACTGAGCTTCCCAGACCAGATCTTCTCAGCCGTCTGAGGAAGTAGAGTCTCTGATGACCCGATCATGGGCGATGGTGTTGTCAGTCCTCACCTCCTTCTACATGTGTGCAATGGAGAGCATCCTGTGCTCCAGCATCAACGTGTGGCATGGAGGCTGCACAGCTGCAGAAAGAAAGGCTCTGCAGAGAGTGGTGAAGGCTGCACAGAAGATGTTGGAGTCAGTCTCCCCACCATCACAGACATCTACACCTCCAGATGCAGGGAGAGGGCCACCTGCATCATGAAAGACCCCACTCACCCAGCACACACAGTCTTTGCCCCGCTCCTCTCAGGACGGAGGTTAAGGAGCATGAAATGTAGAACCATTAGACAGAGGAACAGCTTCTACCCTGAGGCTGTTAGACTCATGAATAAATAAATAATAAGAATAAATACTGCAAAATATCACATCATGTTGATGCTGATCTGTTTTCTTGTTGTTGTGTGTTCATTTGTGACCATCTGCTCATACAGACTCAGGTTCGTGCTGCTGTTTATAATGATGTTTTTCTATTACATTAGTGATTAGTGTATTTCTAGTTGATGTTTTTCTTAGTTATATCCTAGATATTATTACTGTTTTTCTCTTACATTTTGTTGTTGGATGTAACTGGGACCATGTGTACATAATCTCGTTTCATCACATGTACCACATGTGGTGCAAATGACAATATTCTGACTGTGATTCTGATAAAAGTTGCAGGACTAGCTGAAAACATGTAAAAATATGAAAAAGTTACAAAACAATTCTCAGTTTTCACCAAATGCACGTCACTTCTATTTTCATCTTACCTGCATCACTGCAGTTTGACCGTGATGACGTAACGACGCTCTTTGGGGAAGGGTAGGGGCTGTCTGCTCACTCCGCTTTGAGGTGAAAAATGAAACATAAGAGCAAATTTAGCACAAAAATCACGGTGAAAACATTAAAACCTCTCTTTATGTTACAATACAGCGTTCACAGCTTGTCACGCTGCAGTGGTCAAGTTAAATGTTAACGCTTCTTCTTCTTTCGGCTTTTCCCTTTTCAGGGGTCGCCACAGCGAGTCATCCTCCTCCACCTCACTCTGTCCTCTGAATCCTCTGTCCTCACTCCAACTACCTTCATGTCCTCGCTAACTGCATCCATATATCTCCTCTTTGTCTTTTTCCTGCAGCTTCATGTCTAACATCCTTCTACTAATATACCCACTGTCCCTCCTCTGGACATGTCCAAACCATTGTCCCTCCTCTGGACATGTCCAAACCACTGTCCCTCCTCTGGACATGTCCAAACCACTGTCTCTCTGACTGTCCACCTGCTGAGTGTCTCTCTGACTGTCCTCCTGCCGAGTGTCTCTCTGACTGTCCACCTGCTGAATGTCTCTCTGACTGTCCACCTGCTGAGTGTCTCTCTGACTGTCCTCCTGCTGAGTGTCTCTCTGACTGTCCTCCTGCTGAGTATCTCTCTGACTGTTCACCTGCTGAATGTCTCTCTGACTGTCCACCTGCTGAATGTCTCTCTAACTGTCCACCTGCTGAGTGTCTCTCTGACTGTCCACCTACTGAATGTCTCTCTGACTGTCCTCCTGCTGAATGTCTCTCTGACTGTCCACCTGCTGAGTGTCTCTCTGACTGTCCACCTGCTGAATGTCTCTCTGACTGTCCTCCTGCTGAGTGTCTCTCTGACTGTCTACCTGCTGAATGTCTCTCTGACTGTCCACCTGCTGAGTGTCTCTCTGACTGTCCTCCTGCCGAGTGTCTCTCTGACTGTCTACCTGCTGAATGTCTCTCTGACCGTCTACCTGCTGAATGTCTCTCTGACTGTCCACCTGTTGAGTGTCTCTCTGACTGTCTACCTGCTGAGTGTCTCTCTGACTGTCCACCTGCTGAGTGTCTCTCTAACTGTCCACCTGCTGAATGTCTCTCTGACTGTTCACCTGCTGAATGTCTCTCTGACTGTCCTCCTGCTGAGTGTCTCTTTGACTGTCTACCTGCTGAATGTCTCTCTGACTGTCCACCTGCTGAGTGTCTCTCTGACTGTCCTCCTGCTGAGTGTCTCTCTGACTGTCTACCTGCTGAATGTCTCTCTGACTGTCTACCTGCTGAATGTCTCTCTGACTGTCCAGATGGACATAGACATGTAAATATAACATGTTCAACTGAAATTGTGTGTTTGTGTGTGTGACTGTTTTATGGTTTTTAAGGACAGTGTTTTATCAGGACTGTAATGAACTGCCATCTGATTGATTGTCTGATTGTTTATAGCGTATGACTAGCCTGGCCCTCGCCATACCTGCACAGCTCCGCTCAATTCTATTTCCCTTCACTGCTGGGTCTGGGATTTGTCCCATAGACAACGATTCCTCCGGTCGATTTTTGACCGGACCAATCAGAGAACAGAAGGCGGATTGGCAGATTAACAGACCAATCAGAGAACAGAAGGCGGAGTTTTGAACGACGTCGACTGACGTCGTCAGTTAAAATGGCTGCCACCACGAAGGAATTTTCCAGAAAACAAGGTAAAAAACTATTATTTCTTTCCTGAGAAAAACTATATTTCTTAGCTGACGTTTTATCAGAAGTGTTTCTGAGCTTAACAGTTCCTAAATCAATTCACGAAATGGTCAAATCTGCTGGATTTAAATAGTTTCGGTTTCACATTTTCCAAACAGCCTCAGGGTGCGCTACGAAAATAAATGATAAAAAATCGAATTTTATCTCAAATGTTTCATCAAGGCCAACAGTCAGTAAATTAGAGCCATATAATTACACACTGGTAGCAGAAAAAATATCCACCAAGTGGTTTCTGAGCTTTTTATCTGAATAGCCTGGACCTTGCCAGGCTAAGCTAACAAAACTACGCCTTCTGTTCTCTGATTGGTCCGGTCAAAAATAGACCGGAGAAATCGTTTTCAATGGGAGGAATGCCAGACCCTAGTACGAAGCAAAGTGAAGGACAGGGTTTGGTTTTAACCAGGCTAGCGTATGACTGTCCTAACAAACAACTGTCCATAAAAAAACCACAATACACTCCCATACACACACAATTGAACAATAAGGTTGATGAATCCACACGTAGCAAGTATATCTGTTTAGGAACACAAGAACTAAAATGTACCTTGGTACTCGTGTTTAATGGAAGTTGATCGCTCTTCTGGCTACCTGCGATCTCCTGACTCTGGACGTGTTCACGTCATCTGGAACAGATCATTTATACTTATATTTAGAGGAAATTCTACATTTTGATGATAGCTGCTGTCACATGTAAACCAATAAACATTACATGATTGTTTTTGGCCAAAGTATCCATCTCACATAAAGGAAAGATGGATGGACATAGTATTTACAAAACTCCTCTCATGATGGGTGGACTAAGATGAAATTAAAATTAGCTGAATGAAAGAAAACTATAAATTTAAAAACTGTGACTAATAATATTGAAGTCATACATAACAATCCCTGCATTATTTATAAAATTGATATCTATGTCATATACATACACACAAATATACATATATACATGTATATAAGCATATCATATATGCATATTCATATACAGTGTATATACATATATGCATATACATGTATACTGTATATGCATATACATATACTGTATATGCATATACATATACTGTACAGATAGACATATACATGTAAATATAACATGTTCAACTGAAATTGTGTGCGTTTGTGTGTGTGACTGTTTTGTGGTTTTTATGGACATTGTCATATGCTATAAACAGACAAGCAGATTACAGTTCATTACTGTCCTGACAAAACACTGTCCTTAGAAACCACAAAACAGTCACACACACAAACACACACACAATTTCAGTTTATCATGTTTTTAAGAAAGCAAGATGTTTGATGGATAGATGGATGATATTTGATGGATGGATACATGGATGGATGGATGGATGTTTGATGGATGGATGGATGGATGCATGCATGGATGGATAAAAGGTGGACATCAGTCAGTAAAGACTCCATCTGTCTGCGTTCAGCAAGGCTGGATGTTTGATGGATGGATGGATGTATGGATGGATAAAGCGTGGACCTCAGTCAGTAAAGAATCCATCTGTCTGGTTTCAAGAAGGCCGGATGTTTGATAGATGGATGGATAGATAGATGGATGGATGTTTGATAGATGAATGATGGATGGATGTTTGATGGATGGATGGATGGATGTTTGATGGATGGATGGATAAAGTGTGGACCTCAGTCAATAAAGAATCCATATGTCTGGGTTCAGGAAGGCAGGATGTTTGATGATGGATGGATGATGTTTGATGGATGGATGCATGGATGGATAGATAGATGGATGGATGTTTGATAGATGAATGATGGATGGATGTTTGATGGATGGATGGATGGATGTTTGATGGATGGATGGATAAAGTGTGGACCTCAGTCAATAAAGAATCCATATGTCTGGGTTCAGGAAGGCAGGATGTTTGATGATGGATGGATGATGTTTGATGGATGGATGCATGGATGGATGGATGGATGTGTGGATGTTTGATGGATGGATGGATGAATGGATGGATAAAGCATGGACCTCAGTCAGTAAAGAATCCATCTGTCTGGGTTCAGCAAGGCAGGATGTTTGATGGATGGATGGATGTTTGATGGATGGATAGATGTTTGATGGATGGATGGATGGATGTTTGATGGATGTTTGAGATGTTTGATGGATAGATGGATGGATGGATGTTTGATGCATGGATGTATGGATGGATGGATGTTTGATGGATGGATGGATGGATGGATAAAGTGTGGACCTCAGTCAGTAAATCCATCTGTCTGGGTTCAGGAAGGTAGGATGTTTGATGGATAGATGTATGGATGTTTGATGGATGGACGTTTGATGGATGGATGGATGTTTGATAGATGGATGGATAAAGCGTGGACCTCAGTCAGTAAAGAATCCATATGTCTGGGTTAAGGAAGGCAGGATGTTTGATGGATGATGGATGTTTGATGGATAGATGTTTGATAGATGGATGGATGCATGGATGGTTGGATAAAGCGTGGACCTCAGTCAGTAAAGAATCCATCTGTCTGGGTTCAGCAAGGCAGGATGTTTGATGGATGGATGTTTGATGATGGATAGATGGATGTTTGATGGATGGATGGGTGGATGTATGGATAAAGCGTGGACCTCAGTCAGTAAAGAATCCATCTGTCTGGTTCAGGAAGGCAGGATGTTTGATGGATGGATGGATGTATGGATGTTTTATGGATGGATGGATGCATGGATGGATGGATAAAGCGTGGACCTCAGTCAGTAAAGAATCCATATGTCTGTTTTCAAGAAGGCAGGATGTTTGATGGATGGATGGATGATGTTTGATAGATGGATGCATGGATGGATGGATGGATGGATGGATGGATGGATAAAGCGTGGACCTCAGTCAGTAAAGAATCTATCCGTCTGGGTTCAGCAAGGCTGGATGTTTGATGGATGGATGGATGTTTGATAGATGGATGGATGGATGTATGTATGGATGGATAAAGCATGAACCTCAGTCAGTAAAGAATCCATCTGTCTGGGTTCAGGAAGACAGGATGTTTGATAGATGGATGGATAGATGGATGGATGTTTGATGGATGGATGATGGATGGATGTTTGATGGATGGATGTTTGATGGATGATGTGTGGATGTTTGGATGGATGTTTGATGGATGATGTGTGGATGTTTGATGGATGGATGGATAAAGCGTGGACATCAGTCAGTAAAGAATCCATCTGTCTGGGTTCAGTAAGGCAGGATGTTTGATGGATGGATAGATGGATGTTTGATGGATGGATGGATGGATGTTTGATGGATGGATGGATGGATAAAGCGTGGACCTCAGTCAGTAAAGAATCCATCTGTCTAGGTTCAGGAAGCCAGGATGTTTGATGGATGGATGATGGATGGATGTTTGATGGATGGATGGATGGATGTTTGATGGATGGATGGATGGATGTTTGATAGATGGATGTATGTATGGATGGATAAAGCGTGGACCTCAGTCAGTAAAGAATCCATCTGTCTGGTTTCAAGAAGGCCGGATGTTTGATAGATGGATGGATAGATAGATGGATGGATGTTTGATGGATGAATGATGGATGGATGTTTGATGGATGGATGGATGGATGGATGTTTGATGGATGGATGGATAAAGTGTGGACCTCAGTCAGTAAAGAATCCATATGTCTGGGTTCAGGAAGGCAGGATGTTTGATGATGGATGGATGATGTTTGATGGATGGATGGATGGATGGATGTGTGGATGTTTGATGGATGGATGGATGTATGGATGGATAAAGCGTGGACCTCAGTCAGTAAATAATCCATCTGTCTGGGTTCAGTAAGGCAGGATGTTTGATGGATGGATGGATGTTTGATGGATGGATATATGTTTGATGGATGGATGGATGTTTGATGGATGGATGGATGGATGTTTGATGGATGGATGGATGTTTGATAGATGGATGGATGGATAAAGCTTGGACCTCAGTCAGTAAAGAATCCATATGTCTGGGTTTAGGAAGGTAGGATGTTTGATGGATGATGGATGGATGGATGTTTGATGGATGGATGTTTGATGGATGGATGAATGCATGGATGGATGGATAAAGCGTGGACCTCAGTCAGTAAAGAATCCATATGTCTGGGTTCAGGAAGGCAGGATGTTTGATGATGGATGGATGATGTTTGATGGATGGATGGATGGATGGATGTGTGGATGTTTGATGGATGGATGGATGTATGGATGGATAAAGCGTGGACCTCAGTCAGTAAATAATCCATCTGTCTGGGTTCAGTAAGGCAGGATGTTTGATGGATGGATGGATGTTTGATGGATGGATATATGTTTGATGGATGGATGGATGTTTGATGGATGGATGGATGGATGTTTGATGGATGGATGGATGTTTGATAGATGGATGGATGGATAAAGCTTGGACCTCAGTCAGTAAAGAATCCATATGTCTGGGTTTAGGAAGGTAGGATGTTTGATGGATGATGGATGGATGGATGTTTGATGGATGGATGTTTGATGGATGGATGAATGCATGGATGGATGGATAAAGCGTGGACCTCAGTCAGTAAAGAATCCATCTGTCTGTTTTCAGGAAGGCGGGATGTTTGACTCACCAAATACCAAATGACCTCTTGGACTAGCTGAAAACCTGTACATGTAAAAATATGAAAAAGTTAAAAAACAATTCTCAAGTTTATACAATACACTTATACAGTATTCTGTATTATTCAGTATTCAGTATTCCAACAACAGTATTCTTATACCTACATAAAACTGCAGTCAACGTGATGACGTAACGAGGCTGCAACGTGATGACGTGATGACGTAACGACGCAGTTCGTCCGTCTGCTCACTGCTCAGAGGTAAAAAAAAAAAAAAAAAGAGCAGAATTAGCAGAAAAATGACGTTGGAAACATTAAAACCCCTCTACCCTATTAACGCATGTTAAATTACAGCGTTAGTCACGCTGTTATTGTGACGTGACACGTTCACGGTAGTGACGCTAACGCGACGTGCGTTTAATTTTGTCTTCGTCGCGTTAAGACTCTAAATAACCACTAAAAACATCCACAAGTGATGCATATATAGTATCGCTGATTTATATAAATGTCTATAAAAGTTTTCAACAGCGTTGAAAGGTTGTCACGCTTCTGAAGTGAAGTTACGTTACATGCTAACGCTAGCCGCAGCTAGTTTGAGCTGCGTCTTTCTTCACGCACTCAAAACTCATGCACAGATACTTCCTAATTTATCTAAATGTTGATAAAGTTTTCTACAGTCTTCACAGTTTGTGACGCTGCGGTTAAAGTCACGTTACTACTGGATTAGGTTAACATTTCCTTGAGATGATGTCATCAAAAGCAACAAAAAAATTTTTTTAATTCTTACCTGAATGAAGTCAATACACTCTGACACTCTGTCCACCTACCGCTGCAAAATTTTATTTAAATCGCTCTCCAAAAATAATCTCCGCTCACCTACATGCACTCAACACACGACGCCATAACTCTGCACGTGTAAGCTCAAGGGGCTTTAACTTTTAAAAACTCGGTCACCTGAGGCCCCGCCCTGAGCCCCCGCCCACTACAGGGTCTATGCTCCACATCACGAGAGGAGGGGCGGCGTTGGAGTTTCGCGCGGTCTCCACATCACGAGAGGAGGGGCGTTGCAGTTTGGCGCCATGTGTGTCAGTGAGCCACACACACGGCTTCAATAAATGCAACCGATACACAAAAACATACACACCACACACAAATACCCTGGGAGGTGCGTAGCCAGCCAATTTTATAAATGTAAATAACTTTTTATTAAAACAATTTTAAGTGTTAAAGCACACTCCAACTCATCCAGGCAGCCTATTAGCCACAAGTTACGCTGATATTGATGAGAAAAAACAATGTTTACATATTAATATATTTGGATACAATCTGTGTTTTATCCAGACATTGGCAAAGGCTGGCTAATACCAAATGTCCCGATAATGTCGGTACGTAGTCTGGCGCATAGGCGGGCCAATACGCTTGCACCAACACACACACACACACACACACACACACACACACACACACACACACACAATACCCCTGTGCCCTGTAAAGATATATTGATGTTTATATGTTCATCGATGTGATTAATCAAACTCAGTTAAATGTTAATTTTAGTGTTCTTTATTCAGAAAATCAACACGTCACATTTCAGGATCTGGTTATTATAGACACAGATTAAATGTTCAATATGAATATTTCTATAGTAATTACCACAGTAATAGTGTTACACATATTAGTAGTTGTAAACTCTCAAAATAATACATATGTTGTTTCTGCCACATCCAATATGGCGGCTGCTCCGACGTACCACCGCAATGGGCCAGCCCACTCAACGAGGCGTCCAGTAAAACTGCCTCACCAGTTCTCTGTTGTGAACACCCTGGCAGATGACAATAGCTAATCACTGATGGAGAAAAGTCAGGGGAGCTTTGCTTATGAACCAATAATGATAAATGATTTTGAAATGTATTTAATAGTTTAACTCAAAAACTGCTGATCTGACTCCAAATCCACCCAAATTATCCCCACCCACCCAAAGCCATATTTACCCGCAAAATCAGAATGAAAACCACCCAATTGGTGGTAAACCACCCAGTCTGGGAACACTGGTGAATTATTTGGGAAGCTTAGATGGGTGGAGAAACATGAGATGATTTATACCCCTTTTCCATTAGTACCTTTAGTACCGGTACAGCACGGTTCTACTCCTGGTTCAGATCCTGATGATGAATGGTGGATGCCCGCAACTACATAACCGGAGCTTCTTACGCACAAAATTCTGATTTCTTATATTTAATATGTGCAGCTTAGAGACAGGTGGATTCTGTAGTCCGAGAATTACACAGCAATAAAATAAACAATTATTTTATAAAGCTACACTCACTGCAATCCATTTCATCATTTCACTGTTAGTTTTGTCAAACATACACTTACATATTTTGGCTCTGAACCCATCATTTGGTGTGAGCTGGCTAGACAGTCTACCTGTAGATAGAAGAGACTCGTCTTCCTACTAACAGGTTGGCTATAGTGTTGCAGGTGCTAATGAAGACACGTTTTTTATTTAAATGATACCTTAAGCCTTGCTGCAGTAATAAGAACATTTCTTTAGGTACAATATACACCTACCGTATTTTCCCGAATATAGGTCGTGGCTTTTTATCATATTTGCATGCCCTGCGACCTATATTCAGGTGCGACCTATTTATGGCTTTTTATAAAATAAGTTGATTTGTAATATTTTATTAACAAAAATTAATCTGAGACACACTCTTACAATAATGTCAGCTAACAAATGTATATTTTAGGTGTTTATCCTGCTAAAATTATTCATTTATTAAAGAAAAGTTCAGCTCAGACACATATTTGCTATAATTTTTATCAAACAGATAATTGTTTTTAAGTGTTAATCTTCTTAAAAGCCTTGCTGTGCGCTCCTGTGCAAGAGACATTTGCAGCAGAGCTAAACACGGTTCACATTTTGACGTAGGTGCGACCTATATTCAGGTGCGACCTATATTCCAGAAAATACGGTAACTATATTTTAAGTAATTAACACATTAATGTCCTAGTTCTAACAAATTCAGTTTTTTATATACATTTTGGTGACTTACAAATATACAGTAAATAGTGGAAGCATCAGTTAGCTGTAGCACTTCAACTGCAGCCTGGGAAACTTATGGCAGAAATATAACCATGTAATGCAGCGTATAAATTCGTTAAGTCAGAGTCAGAGTACTTTTATTAACATTGCACAAGTTTTCACCAATACAGCGGAATGAACTTCCGGTTCCGGTTCTGTGAGGTGCGGACGTGGGGAATGAGCTGCTGCTGAAAAACTCTATACTTGTGCGTGAGTATTATGATAAAGCTTTGGTAAGTCCATATTTATTTAAATAAACTATATAACTAAATGTAAGATCATTTAAAAAGGTATTAAAAATTTGATAACCGATCTTTTCTCCCCCCATTATTTCCACAAAACTGGACGTGGAAACGTCGGAGAGCCTTGAGTTGTTTATCGACGATTATTTTGAAAGGTTTGTCATGAGCGACCCTAATGTAACATCCGGTGCGGGTAGCGGTTCGGCTAACACGAGCGGTAGCGGTGGCGAGTCGAAGCCGAATGCTAAACGGTACCGAGAGGGAAGCTCAGATAGCGTTTCGGAACCTTCGGTGGATAATTCAGGCTTCGTGACGATTCTGGAGTCAATTGATAAAAAGTTGTCTAGCTTGGACGCCCGGCTGGCGTTAGTTGAGGAGCTACAGAAGGAAGTAATGGGGTTGAGACAATCACTGGAGTTCACCCAGGAACAGGTAGCATCTCTAGCTAATGAAAACATCGAGCTAAAGGTAACAGTTGGACAGCTTAAAGATCAGATGTTGCAACTTTCCGGGGATAATAAAAAATTTAAAGAGTCAGTATTAGATATCCAAGCCAGAAGTATGCGGGATAATGTTATTTTCTCTGGGATTCCGGAGGGAGTGGAGGAGAATCCGGAGGCCTTGGTTCGGGACTTCTTTCAAAAACAGCTAAAGTTGCCGAGTGA